>QLTV01002835.1:1495459-1573681 GCA_003457575.1 Thermophis baileyi
TATATATATATATGCTTTCCTCCAATAATTATCTCAGCGCGGAAAAAATACTATATGTAAAGCAACTGATTTTAGGCCATAGAATAGCTTCTTTAAAATCTATTAACTGCAATGTAAACTATTGGCGTCAACACCAAACTGCAGTAATGTCAAGAAATCACACGCATAGTGACATCATGCAAATGCTTCAATAATATACTTGCATCCTACCTTCTGACACAATCAGATAATTTGTAGTATTTGCATGATAATATCATCATGCATGAATCATCATTTGCCCCAGACGCCCCCCTGTGGAGACATCCGTGGTGCAAATTAGTGCTACTTTTTTGTTCTTCCTGCTGCTATTTTCTTCTGGGAGAACTTCTTTAGAGATCATGGTCAGCAGTTTTTTCTGTATGGCCTATGGAAACTAACCCATAATTTCTGTAGGGTCAGTAACCAATTTTGATCCATCCCATGATGTCTTAAACTGTTCAGGGACAGGAAATTCTTTCTGTAGGGAGACAAGATGGACAATATCAGTTGGCTAAACAAGTGTTGGTTATGAAAACAATGCCACTTTGATTAGCTTTCAGAGCTCAGAAATGTCTGTACTATCAAGCACCCATATCATTACAGATACTGTATCAATACCATGGACAGAGTACAGGTAATCCTTGACTTACGACCACAATTGAGCCCAAAATATCTGTTGCTAAGCAAGATAGTTGTTAAGGGAGTTTTGCCCCATTTTACTACCTTCCTTGCCACAGTTGTTAAATGAATCACTGCAGTTGTTAGTAACCTGGTTGTTAAGTGAATTTGGCTTCCCTATTGACTTCTCAACTCCTCAGTTCCCAAAGGCTCTTTAGAACAATCTGTTTGTTTGTTTTTATTAATTTCTAGCATATTAAGGGGGAGAGAGCTGGTCTCGTTTCCAGAAATAAGATGTTCCACAAGATGGGACTTCCAACAGAGAGCTGCCCCCACAAGCATTTAAAATTAAGATGATTACTTCACTATGCTATGATCAATCATGTGGTGTACCATACAGAATATATGGTTAAATACATTATCTCCAGAGATACTGGCTCAAAACATGTGTAAGTTCTTTATACTTTTTGTATGTTTCTAATTGTTACCGCTTGGTTTTGTAAAAATTTCACTTCCGTATGCTACTGCGTATGAATGAGGTTGACCAACACGGCCCAGAACTGCTCAGTTTATCAATTCCTTGTCTTTTGTCATCTACATTACGCAATGTTCTAACATTTCTGCAGATGTTTTCATCCCCTAAAGTTCTCTGAGATGTGAAGGCTAATTTGGGAAATGCATGTATGCTTTGTTGTAGGTACACATTTCTGCAAAGTGCTATCATAAACATCAGTTGTTTGAATGTGCAAATGCATAAAACAGGGTACATTGATTTAAAAAAAAAGGTTGCTAGGATAAGTTCTATGCATATTGCTCAACACAGCAGTTGGGGAAAAAAAAGTAGGTCACTCATATGTACCCAGCATGTGCGTGTAATGCTTTATCTCGTTTTTCTCGCCATGTACATGTATACATACGAACTACACTGTGTTGTTTCTCTGTGTCAGAATAGCAGTAGCACTTAGACTTATATCCCGCTTCACAGTGTTTTACAGCCCTCTCTAAGCGGTTCACAGAGTCAGCATATTGCCCCCAACAATCTGGGTCCTCATTTTACCCACCTCGGAAGGATGGAAGGCTGAGTCAACCTTGAATATATAATATATAATATATGTGGATATATGCATAATTTTGTAGTTATTTATTTATTTATTTATTTATTTATTTATTTATTTATTTATTTATTTATTTATTTATTTAGTCAAGTTTATGTAGTGTATAATGGAGGTGGTGCCCCTTTGAGAGCTTTATGCAATGAAATTTCATTTTAATGTATGCCGATTGGTGTACATTCAAAGTGACAATAAAGTTATTCTAAGTCTATCTAATTTCACATCAAGAACATACGGAAAAAAAACTATGCCGCACAGGACCCAACCTGATGGATTCACTAGAGGGCAACAACTGTCCTCTAATATTGCTTCCTAGCAACTAACGCACGTTGATTTTGGAAAAGGTAAATAACCATCAAGATATAATTGTACATCTCCTATTCAGTTCTTTAGAAGCCGTGTTAGGATCTTCCAGCAGTTGCAAAACAATCAAGGAAGCTAAGCAGTTTTGCTTCTTCCTCCTTTTAGAAGAGTGAAAAATAACAAAATAATAATAATTCTACCATAGCATAATCAATACCCACCCACCCCAATTTATGTCTCTTTCCCACCCCTCCCTTGTAAATATACAAGGATGAAAACCAAAATAACTACTGTACAATAAGAGGCATTGGACTTTCTGGACCTCAGTCTCTGCCACACAAGGCTGAGGAGCGAATTAGCCATTGCCATCCAATAGTTGTTTAGTAAGCAGCACTGACTGGATCAGTTATTTTCTCCCCCAACAAATCCAAGATCATATGGAGATAAATAATTTTTCTATGCTCCTTGACCTAACCACTTAGCCAACAAGTTTGTATATGTTAACTGCTTTCTCATATGTATATGTTAACAGTTAAGCATATCGTATAAATCACTCTATCACAGTGGTTCTCAACCTTTCTAATGCCGCGACCCCCCCGCTGCCGCCGCGACCCCCCCGCTGCCGCAACCCCCTCCCCGCGCGGGATGAGGTGACAAAGGGGGCGTGGCACCAGGGGCGAAATGCTCCGGGTTCGGGCTTGCCTGCGGGTCGCCAGACAGCTGATAGCATCGGAAGCGGGAGACTTCGCCTGGACGCCGCCACTTGGGTTCTTTTACCCTCTGCGCATGCGCAAAGCATTCTGCGCATGCGCAGAAGGTAGAAGAACCCAAATGGCGGCGTCCGGGCTACCAGCTGTCCGGCGACCCGCAGGCACGGCTGAACCGGGACCTTTTCACCCCTGCAGTGACAGTGGCACCAAGATGGCGGGCTAACGCGCACGGCGACCCCTGTGAAATGGTCGTTCGACCCCCAAAGGGGTCACGACCCACAGGTTGAGAACCGCTGCTCTATCATGTAAGCTTAACAGGATTAGAAGAGTTAAATCCCATATTAAAGACTTTTAGGGAAATGCTTCATTTTATTGATTTACCAAATATGCATGTTGCCAATTTCATTTTGACTCATGACTGCTTACAGCACTGAAAATGTCCATGGCATATATAGCAGTGTAAAAATAATAAAATATTCATCATAAATATAAACATAAAAACATACACAGTAAACTAGCAAGCAAATTTTGACTAGTAAAAAGAGTTTGGTCTTGTGGTGAAGGCATCAGCCTAGAAACCAGAAGACTGAGTTCTGCCTTAGGCATGAAAGCCGGCTGGATGACTCTCTCTCAGCCCAACTCATCACACAAGGTTGTTGTGGGGAAATAGGAGGAGGAAGAAGTATTAGGTATGTTTGCCACTTTGAATTGTTTATAAAAATAATAAAACTGGATAAAAAAAGGTCTAAATAACAACAACAACACAAGAACTTTTTGAAGGTAAAACTGGCCAGAGTCCTATGTGACACAAGCTGCTCTATTTTCTACAAACAACTCTATCGTGGTCATACAAACCAAATTTTGGAGGACTATACTTGCTGTCCAGGGGTGGGTTCTGGCTTACCTCGCTGCCGATTCACTTCCTCACGCGCCGCGTGGGCGTGCTTCGCGCTTGCACATGCGCAGTGCTAAAAACCCAGCTTCTGCGCATGCGCAGAAGCAAGAAACAGCTTCTGTGCATGCGCAGAAGCAAAAAACAAGATGGCGGCGCCTACGGTGCCCCCGAGAGAGCCGGTTCGGGGGCATGTCCAGCTGGCCATCGCTGCCGGTTCGGCGAGCGGGGAGAAATTCCCGATACTGGTTCTAAAGAACCAGTCCGAACCGACAGGAACCCACCTCTGTTGCTGTCCCAAAAAGCTTTTTCAAGACAAAATAAGTATCAGCGATACACTAAAGGATTCAGTGTATGCTTCTGTGTTTTGTAAAATGTAGTACTTACATAGTCGCCATTCAGTGGTATCAGGATGTTCATTTCAGATGACTTAGCACTTACAATCTCACAATCTAATGATTCCTCACTGAGGTATATATGGCAGCCTTCAGTTTTGTTTACTGAAATGGTTGGCACTTTCCCAAGTACCTAAGACAATAAAGTCAGAAATAGAAACTAAATAAATCTTTATCTCCCCAAGAGGCTATTCCCTAGCTCTGAGGCTTACACTGGCCTATGTGTAATTATCTCAACCTGCCTCAGAAGAGAAAAATAGGACATTCTATAACATGAAATAAATTCTTTGATCTAAGGGATATAAATAACTAAAAGCAACATTTTTAACACTTAAGGCAGTGATTGTGTCAGTCCAAGCTCAGCTAATGCGGGGGACTTTTTCCCTCGATCCAGTTTCCTTAATTTAGCTCTGCCACTAAAAATACCAATTTCATAAAGATGGGGAGATGGATCATCTTACAACTGAATAGTACTTTTTTCTATTTTGGATTTGTTTTTCCATACTAGTGTTATATGAAGATGGGTTTACCTGTATCTGAATATCCTTGGAATTTATTACTTCAACAATACCAACAACATTGTCAAATACAAGGCCAAACTTTTTACAGTTGTCTGAAAAAAGAAAAGAAAAGGATTGTATAGAGAGTTTATGCAGTTATATTGTTTTTCATATGAGAAGGCATTTTTTTTTTTGCCACTTCTTGAAAATACCTATGAATAACTTTAGTTATATGGTTATCCCTACAGATGTCAACAAAACTATCTTAAAATATTCAGCTAAGGTATAAACCGGTGATGGCGAACCTTTTTTCCCTCGGGTGCCGAAAGCGCGCGCGTATGCGCTATCGCGCGCGTGCGTGTGCCCACACCCATAATTCAATGCCACCCCGCGCCCCGTCCCCCTGCGCATGTGTACACAACCCCCCGCACTGCCCCGTCCCCCACGCATGCGTGCGCAACTCCCTGTGTATGCGCACATGACCCCCCCGCGCCCCATTTTGGGCCTAGCAGGCCACCCTGAAGCCTGGGGAGGGCAAAAATGCCCCCGCCCCCCTGGAGGTCCTCCGGAGGCCAAAAACGCCCTCCCAGAGCCTCCGCGCGAGCCCTGTACTTACCTGGCATCCAAAACGGGCTGCGTGGAGACTCCTGGGAGGGGAGGGGCGGCTGGGCGGGGCCAGCCAAAAATCAGCTGACTGGCGCGCACATGCGCACTGGAGCTGAGCTAGGGCAACAGCTCGCGTGCCCACAGATATGGCTCTGCGTGCCACCTGTGGCACACGTGCCATAGGTTCGCCATCACGGGTATAAATCCTTGCAGAATTGAGCAGTGTTACATGATGCTTATTTGGAAGAATAAACGAATGCTTGCCCAGAACACTTGTAATGGACAGTGCATTCCTAAACACGTTTATTTGAAATTAAAGTCTGCTGTGCACCATAAGACTTGCTCAAGATAAATATGCATTTCAGCTTTAGTCATGTCCTAGAAGTGAACTTACCAATAGTAATGGAATTAACTTTTCCTTTTATCTGTATTGTAGATTTATTGCACTTGAAGATGTAAGCTACTTGCTTGAGTTCAGTGTCTGAAATTAATAGGTCATTCTTGTCCTCCTGGTACTCCTGCATTGTTTGGGGGGAAAAATAGCAGTAGCAGTTAGACTTATATACCGCTTCATAGTGCTTTACAGCCCTCTCTAAGCGGTTTACAGAGTTAGCATATTGCCCCCAACAATCTGGGTCCTCATTTTACCCACCTCGGAAGGATGGAAGACTGAGTCAACCTTGAGCCGGTGAGATTTGAACTGCCGAACTGCAGCTAGCAGTCAGCTGAAGTAGCCTGCAGTGCTGCACTCTAACCACTGCGCCACCTCGGCTCCTTAGTTTAATTGATCTTATATTAGCTGTTACCACAGATGAGAAAGCAGTGTTTGCACTTTCCTCTCAATCTCTACTGTTTAAAGAGAGAGTAAAGGCAAGTGGGGGGAGAAGGGAAAACATAACTTGCAATTACATTCTACAATTGTTTTATATCTGTTTCCCAATTTAGCAGTAAATATCGTTAGGACATAACACTGTTTACGTTTAAGACACTTTGGTATGGTCGTTAAGGTGCTGGTCCAGAAACCAGGTGACTGTGAGTTCTAGTCCCACCATAGGCATGAAAGTCGGCTGGGTGACAGTGGGCCAGGTGTTCTCTCTCAGCCCAACACACCTCACAGGATTGTTGTGGGGAAAAAGGAGGCAGGAGTATTAGGAATGTTTACTGCCTTGAGTTACTGTACATATAAAGAGGTGGAATGAAAAAATATAACAACAGCAATACATAACATATATTAAAAAAGAAATACAGTTCAAAATGGAAATCAATACAATATGTTAAATATTTGTATGTAAAATAAAGCACAGAAGAAGGAACCAATTACTTATTTGCTGCATATGCTCCCTGCAACATTCATATTACAGATTCTAGAATATACTCCCAGGACACACAGCTAAGATTTGGCAGCAAAATTTCAATTAGTAACATGTTTCCATCCTATGGTTGCTATCACTTTCAAATACGGGGCCAATGACCAACCCTAACCCTTAGCAGTCCTTGAGAGCAAAATAACTAAATTATACTGTCTAGCCACAAAATAATTTGTTATTTTTTAAGAGAGCGTTCTATCTTGAACATTAGGCCTTCGGTAAAGAAACAACTTATATTGGAAATGAAAATTAGTCAACAATAAGTTAATGCCACCACCTTTTCCCTTATGATATAAGCAAACATTGAATTTTGGGCTGAATTTTGTAAATCCAGCAACATTCTTTTCTTCTCCTTTCTGTCAATTTCTTAGGATAAGAAATAGGGTCCTGCTCTTCAAAAGAATTTGGAAATTACAGTAGTTGACAAATACGGCATCATACCAGTGTTTTGGCAACCCATAAAAGCCAAGAAGACTAAGTACCGGTATTTACAGGGCTCTCTCTCCCACCAGATGAGATCGATTCTGTAGGCTTATCCTGAGGGAAGCTGATGAAGGTCTCAGCCTTCATCAGGGAAAAGACTAGGATCTCTAGGCATGACTGTAATGTTATTATTATAAGATTGATAAGGAAGAATAGAATGAGTTGTAACTATTCATTGTTTTTCCTTTATTAGCAAATGTACAAGGAATCATTTTCATTCTTCATTCAGCCAGAATGCAATCTCTGTAAATATGGAAATGTCTTATTTCTTACCTGGTAATAACAATTTAATCAAAGTCTCACACTAAATTTAAAGTAGAGTTACTACGGTATATGATATAGAGTTACTATATGATTTCCAATTTAAATTACAGCCCTGCTACTTCTTGGTGATTGCTCATCCAAGTATTAACCAGTCCCAGCCTTGCTTAGCTTCTCAGCCCAGAAAGTCTAGGTACATGTTGCTACCTGCTGGATCCAATATATGTTTCAGTTGGTTATTTAAAATTCTTAGGAAGTAAAACTATTAATCCTATTACAAAAAATTCAAGCACACAATTCTTAGGTAACAATTCAATGGAAAAGTCACTTACAATCAATTGTAAGATAATTTCCAGGTTACCTACAAGTGAGTTGAACTTACCACTCTCCATTTCTTGCCTTCAAGTTCTAACACAGGAGAGTAACTCTTTTGAGGAGGTATTTTGGGAGACTCAGAAGCATAGGTTTTGGTAGGAGATTGCATTGGTACTCCTTGAGCACGCAGACTGGGATTTTTATGGGTCTTCTGGTCATCAGAGACATGTCGAAGCCCTATAAAAATCACAAGCAATAGTAGAAATTTTAAAAAGTTGTTTTTTTTAACTTATAAGCTTTGCTTTGTTAATATATGATACTTAAAGTATTAGTCATGTACTGTATTTGGTAAATTGACATATATTTGAATACATCTATTTGTAGAACATTCATTTGATTTAATTGTCAAATATAAAAATATGGTAGAGCTTAAGGTTTCTCAGAAAGTAACCTTAAGTCTCCTGGGATAATTCATGTTGCAAGAGGTACTCTCAGCCTTTAAATGTTATCTAAACCAGAATCATGAGACAAGCTCTCCAGATGTTGGCATCTCCCATCACCTTTCATGTTATTGCCAAAAGCTGTTGGAAGTTGCTAACACTAACAATGGGAGGACCATAGCTTCTTTGTCCTAACCTAAGGTATTTATTTTCGGTGCTCTTATTGACCTGAGTGTCCTCCAGATCATTGCCATATTTATTTATTTGTTTATTATTTATTTAAATTATATAGCTGCCCATATTTTAATCAACTCTGGGCAGCGCCCAATTAATGCCCTTATTGATCTGAGTGTTCTCCAGTACAAATGTGGGTATTTATATTTCAGTAAATCCCTAGTATAGGTAGTAGGTGATGTATAGCTGGGCCCATGTCCATACAACCATAAATGTGGTTGTAGCAGGAGTGGGTTTCTCTTACCTTCCCTACCTGTTTGGAAGTGTGCGTGTTGCGTCGGAAGCATGCGCGCGTCACATCCGGGTACTGACCCTCTGCATATGCGCAGAAGCCTTTGCGCATGCGCAGAGGGTTATTTGCCAACCGCTTTGAAGCAGCGGTGACCGGGGAACCGGTTCGGGGGCGTGGCAAGCCGGCCTTCACTACCGGTTCGGCGACCGTGGCCGAATTTCTGCCACCAGTTCTTGAGAACCGGTCCAAACTGGTAGCAACCCACCACTGGGTTGTAGTGATTAAAATAGGACAACAGATTCAAAAATGGGCCTGCACTATGCCCCAGAAATAAAACATGAATGTGGACTTCTAAGGAGAAGAAGGCTCAACTAAAAGTAGATAATAAAGATCAACTAAAAGTAGAGAATAAAGATCAACTAAAAGTAGAGAATAAAGATCCAGCAGAATAAAGAACCAGTGAGTAGATCGACTAATTGTAATTCCTCTCTGGACAAGGAAAGGACTTGAGATTGCCCACAAGTGCTCCGAACACTTGCTCCTCATGAGAAGATTGCAAGACAGCAGTCTCCAGCAGGCTTAAACTCTGGGAGACAAGGGAGTGGCGGTGCCTTTAAGGGTACTAGGTTCACATACTTCCTTTTCTAATCATTTTCAGAAATTGCTTGTTAACTGCTTTTCAGCTATTAGGTATGTTTGATTCAACAAGTTTGAAAACACCAAGTGAGTTCCTTCCAACCCTTAGTGAAAAAAGTTTACAAGTTTGGATTTTATTTTATTTTTCTTTTGAAATAAACAGCAAAAGGGTGAATTAGAACGTTGATTTTGGCACTCTGTTCTCCACTAACAACCTGTGTTCCACAGAACAACCGACACATTTGCTTAATGAACACTACATGGAGAGCAGGAATTGTGGTTGTTAAATGAGGCAATCACATGTGTGCCTTGCTTAATGAGCACAGCAATGTACAACCATCATTCCAGGCTTAATTGTGGCCGTAAGTTGAGGACTAACTGTAATGGCAGGTACCATTAAAATTAACTTCTGGGTCCATTGTTCAAGAATATGTCAAATGTTTTAAAAACATTACTCCATTCTGTATTAGTAAGTCAAATTTAATTGTTCTTCTCTTTTACCTGCAATCTTCAGTTCCTTCTATTCCTACTGGTGTCCAACCTTCAAATCCCATCCTATCATCTTTTCTAAAAAGAATCAAAACAAAAGTATTTTCCCATGGGAAGGATTCTTATAATTAATTTCAAAGTCCATTTCAAATCCATCTGGACCCTTAGTCTGTTTGTAACTTTCCAAAATCAATACTCTAAACACCTTTTTGCTGTTTATTCAAAAAAATATTTTTTCTTAAACTCAAACTTAAAACTTCTTTTAATAAGGAGGAAGAGACTCGCTCAATGGATGCAATAAAAACTTGCTGTTCCAAACATTCCTAATATCTGTTAAGCAGTAAAAACAAACAAACCCAAACAATGATTAAGAAATGAGGTTTGGTTGAGCTGTGTGTCCACACAGGCTGCATCACACTGTGAGCTTAGATGGAATCCCTTGACTCCCAGCCGCTCGCATAAGCCAACCGCTAAAACTTGGGTTCCTGCGATCTACTCACAAGAAGGAGCTGTCTGGAGTACATATGGGCAATCTCACAATCTCAACTTTCTCCGGAAGGTTTCGCTGGCCATGATCCAGCATCTGGCTGCCAATCTCCATCATAAATGCCGTCCCCACTGCTTCAGGGATGTTCAGCTCACCATTTCTTCACCAGAAGTGTCTGCAGTGTCAGATTTTCCAAGTTTAGCATAAAGATGTTTGCAATCATGAAAGCAAGTGTTTTTAACTTTTATGAGAAAACGCAGAAAGTAATGGTTTGAAGAGGTGCTAAGTTATGGTAGGCTTCATACCTTTAGTAATTGTTTCTCCCTGGTTCAATTGCGCAAATAAGGCTGAACGAGATGCAGTTGCATCATCTTTTGCATTTTCTGTATCAATGGCAGGAAGAGGTCCCGGTGGTGGAGGAGGTGGAGGTGGAGGTGGTGGAGGAAGACCTTGTTTGTTCCCTAGAGCAGGCCAACTGGATGCTGTTGAGGCTACTGGACCCTAATTATATTTTAAAAAGTAAACAGATGGGAGTTTTTGTAAAGTGCAATTTTACTCAAATGTTGTGAACATAAAACAACGAAATGAACAATTCAGCTAATAGACAAAAAAGAGGACATATTTCTCTATAACAGCCATACAGGTAGTCCTCGACTTGCAACAATTCATTTAGTGACTATTCAGAGTTACATCACTGAAAAAAGTGAGTTATGACCATTTCCCACACTTACAACTGTTGCAGCATCCCCATGATCCTATGATCAAATGCTCGGTAGTTGACTCATATTTGTGATGGTTGCAGTGTCGCAGAGTCGTGGGATCCCCTTTTGTGACCTTCTGACAAGCAAAGTCAATGGGGAAGCCAGATTCACTTCACAGCCATGTCACTAACAACTGCAGTCATTCACTTAACAACTGTGGCAAGAAAGGTCGTAAAATGGGGCAAATTTCACTTAGCAAAATGTCTCACTTACAACAGAAATTTTGGGCTCAATTGTGGTCGTAAGTTAAGGACTGCCATTGCCCATCAGCTATTTCACCTGGTAACTAGACTTTCATTGCAGCAAGGATGCTTGAAAACAGGTGGTGTAAAATTTGTGCTTTATAAAGACAACACTAGTATACATTTACAGAAGAAACACCTTAACAAAAGATCTATGTCTCTGGGCCACGGTCCACCTGTTCTAGTAGGTTGTTATATGATCTTCTGAGCTTCACAGCCTCTTTTTTATGTCTGGGTATATGTACGAACAGAACAATATAGGACTCTGTAATTATATGAAGCATACAAAACTTTGTAGAGTTAGAACCTTTTCACCGACAGAATACGATTTTATTCTTTCAGGGTTTTACTAATTGATGTTGAGTGGGTGTTCAGTTAAAACATAAACATTTTTCAGATGTTGAAGATATATATTCCTGAACAAGTACATTAAAGACAAACTTAGAAAACTTGGAATAAACACCTACAAATTAACCTGGTTTAAGGCAGGCAGAATTAATATCCTTAAGAAATACATACAAATATCTGTCCAAGAGAGAGTTAGGGTTTGTAAAAATACTGAGAGGTAGGCAAGATACACATAGTTCACAAAGGCTCAAACATTTGGTGGATTTCTTTTATTTTTGGACTCTGATGTGCCTATTTTACAGCTTATAATGTCATTTTCATGTTTCCTACCTCAAAAGGGCAGGAAACTGCTGTCAGTTTCCACCTCTAGCCTGAGGAGAGGAAGCTCCAAGAGAAACAAAAGTGCTGTGCTTCACATTCAAGCACCAAGGCGCTTCCGGGTTGAATAGATTATCCGGTGACGTCATTGTTGCCTTGGGGACACCTGGTTGGGGGCTCCTTTCATGTCCCTATTAATGCGCCCACTGAAGTGGTACCTATTTATCTACTCACGTTTGCACGCTTTCGAACTGCAAGGAGGGCAGGAGCTGGAGCAAATGACAGGAGTGCATCCCATCACACAGTAGCATTTGGGTCTCGAACGCAGGCCTGCTGTTTGTCAACCCAGCGTTCTAACCATGTGTCGTGCCACCACGCTCCTCAAGGGCTGTGCTAAGCAATAACAAAACAATACATGAACAAAGCCATGAGATTTATTAAGCATAGTTTATGGCTTTGTGTTATATGTATATCGAGCCATCCTGTCTTGTTCAAAAACCACAATCAAAGGAAGTCATGCCTTACTGCAAAAGGCATAACAAATTACCTAGTACAGGGGTCGGCAACCTTAAACACTCAAAGAGCCATTTGGACCCGTTTCCCACAGAAAAGAAAACACCGGGAGCCACAAAAACCTTTTGGCATCTAAAATGAAGATAACACTGCATATATCGTTTTTTTACCTTTATGCTATGTATAAAAAAACTATAGTGTGTTGCATTTATATAACCAATGAACTGCTACAGAGAAAACAAATTTTTATTTCTGCATGCAACAAAAACATTTTGAACTCCGAAAAAAAAAGATGGGTCGAAAAGCTCAATAAATCGTGTGCCGGCAAGTGTCGCATATTGGCGGTTGCGACGCATGTTTTGAGCGACAGGGAGCCACAGCAGAGGGATGAAAAAGCCACATGTGGCTCCAGAGCCGCGGGTTGCAGACCCCTGACCTAGTAACTTTTATGATTGTTTGTTTGTTTGTTTGATCTGTGTGCCTCTCATTTTGTCTAGAATATATGTTAAGCATTATAGCACCTTTGCCAGTTCAGTATTAATGACCCAATGAAATTGGCTATTATGCTATGGGCTATGTATGAAAATTGACAAATACCTCATTGCTCACAACTTCTGCTTGAAAAAAATGTTACCTTTACATATCAACAACCATCTGTGAAACATGCTAAAGCTGGAAGCTGTAATTAAAAATGCAATGGCTCAGCCAAAACCAAACATGCCTCATTATAGCTTCATAGCATAGCCACTCAGTCACTGTGTGAGAGTTATTAATCAGTATCTTTGCAAATTGTACTTCTACCCTCAGTTTTTAAATGTGATCTTTAGTGGGAGAAGAACAAAATTAAGAAGGCCAACACTCTCATCTCTTCTCCATTTACAAGTCCAAGTTAATTCCAGAGACAAGCTTTTTAGTTCTTGCTGTCATTCATGAAACACTAAGATTGGATTATTACTATAATTTCCATTTAAAACCTGATATTCATCCATTTGACATAACTGTTTCTCTGAAAATTAATGTGAAAATGATATGTAGCAACCTCCGATAAATATTTTGGCACAAGTATTATCATATATTATTAGTTGGCACAATGTATTGTCATACATTGCCTAACCATTTGAAACAATGGACAATAGCAAAAGAGAACAGCTGTCCCCCAAGGAGGCAGCTGACATAAACCTAGGAGACAGACATTGTAAACATTTGTGCTAAGTAGTTTTTATAAGCTGTTTATAAAGATTTATTGTTAAAACATCTGCTCAGATTTAATCTAATGAATTGCTAGCAATAGCAAACACCTGCTGCATGAAGGCAAGGTCAACTCTTGAGAACCTGTAACATGCCTGGGAAATTATGAGTTTACAGAAGCCATAAGCTGAACTCTGTGCATTAAAATACACAGAAAGGTGATTTAAGTAATTTTAAAAAGCAAGTTAGGTAAAACTGCAAAAGAATGCATGAACAAAATGGGGGGGGGGAATCAACCAATGTTATTGGCTTGGCTGGGACATGTTGTTCTTTGTGATGATTAAATGTTTAAAATGTAGATCCAACTATACAGATAGTCCTTGGGTTACAACCATTCATTCAGCAATGGGTTCGAAGTTACAACAATGTTCAACAAGGGGACTTACCATGGTTCCTTGGAGTTCTGGTCACTGCAGCCATCCCCACAGTCACATGATTGAGATCAGGGTGCTTGGCACCCAGCTCACAATTATGATATCACAGTGAGTCACAGTCACATGACTGCAGTTTCTAATGATCCCTGCTGGAGAGCAAAGTCAATAGGGAAGCCAGCAGGAAGTCAGGAGATGTGATCAGAATACTGAATAACAGAGTTGGAAGGGACCTTGTAGGACAGCTAGTCCAACCCCCTGCTCAAGCAGGAAACCCTATATAATATTCTAGGTGTGCCTTTACTAAGGCTTTATAGAGTGGTACCAGTACCTCATGTGATCTTGATTCAATCCCTCTGTTAATGCAATTTAGGATTGGCTTTTTTGGCTGCTGCCACACACTGCTGGCTCATATTTAACTGATTGTCCACTAGGACTCCTAGGTCCCTGAGATCCTCTCTTAATAACATGCATGGTCTTTGTTTAAGTGACGTAATTGCCTTCACTAAGTGATGTGGTCACATGAAGTTCCATTTTACAAGTGGAACGTGACTTAGCAACAGAGTTCCTGGTCCCACTGCCATCACAACTTGAAGATTACCTCTATATAGTTTTCCTAATTTTATTGGAAACAGTCAATTATGGAATCAAAGACACTAAGAGATGGAACATTTAAAACCTTCTCCTAACTCATTTATTTCATAAAGTTCTTTGTCCTGGAAATATACCGTTGCTGAGAACCAAAATGATATTTTTGTTTTTTCTTTTAGTTCAAGAATAATTTTAGCCCCCTCCAACACTAAGTTGGGAACACTACTGTACAATAATGTATTAATTCTCTTTTTTCACAGTGGAAGGTAAGGAATAGAGCACTTACAGTTTTACTCCAGATGAGCCCAGTAGTGTGATATTCTTTTATGTATGCTTGAAGCTCTGTCCAAATATTCAGGAATGATTTCACCCAATCAACGTGACGCAAATCACTGTAACACAATAAAAGCTATTTGTACATGTTCTTTAGGATCCCTTCCGACCTTCAAATCAAGGAGAGAATTGCCACTGATGGTAATTTGTAATCACTTGAATCGTATTTAAAAAACTACCTACTGAAATTCAATACAGGTAGTCCTTGACTTACGGCAGCAATTAGGACAGAAAATTATGTCACCTATGTGCTGGGTTATAAAGTGAGACTCTACTGATTAATGATGGCAATCCCTGCATCCCAGTTGTCATCATTAACTGAATCCACAGTCATTAGATGAGACATTTCTTGCTGGTTTCCCACAACGAAAGTCAGTAGAGCAGGGGTGTCAAACTGACGGCCCACGGGTCGGATGCATCACGCGCAGGCCACGCCCACCCCAGCTCCGCGAAGGGGAAAAACATCACGAAACGTCACGTGATGCGGCCAGTTTGACACCTGTGCAGTAGAGAATCCAGCAGGAAGTTTGAACTCTCAGGCCTGCAGGCAGGTAAGTGGCTGTTGCCATGAGGGGGTGAGGGGGTGTACGAGGGGGAGGGTACATGAGATGTGCAGCATGGGGTATCTGAAGCTGCAACAGAGGGTTGGGGTGAGTGTGTGAGGTGGTGAATGAGGTGCTGTGTCGGTTAGTGTGGGTGTGTAATGCTGTGTGTGTTAACTTTTAAGATTTGTAGACTTTAATTCCCAGAATTTGGGGAGTTGAACTCTGTAAGTCTTAAAGTTGCCAAGATTGGACACCCCTGCTTTAGAATGTAATAAAAATGATTCAGACACACCAGCCAAGTAAAGTAGTGAAACTGGTTGATGGAGGTGGTGGTGGGGAGTATTAACTTACCTATGCTTGTAGTCTTTTAACACCCTATTAGTATAAAATGTAGCAGCATCGTTCATCTCCTTTACATAAGGCCCTGGCTTAGCAGACTAAAAGAGAACACAGGAGCATTGTGTAAAACCACAGGAATCCATTTTTAAGAGAGAAAGAAAAGGTAAATGTAATCATGGGGGGGGGGAACCCTCCTTCCTATTTTAACTGATAGCTATTTCAAAGAAACATAGATATATCAGAGCTTGCAGAAGTCTGTTTTGCTGACCTTGTTCTCTAAGAAAAGTAAGGTCACTTCATGATACCAGATGACTATTTAGGACTATGCTTGCAATTTCCTTGGCAGCAATATGGAAGCAGTCTGGAATATTTGCCACTGCCTTATTCAGGAATGCTTTCATAACTTCAGAGTTTAGACTACAGGCCTGGTGGTGATCTCCTAACCATGTACTAAACAGATCCAATAGCTTTTCCATTGGTCAAGTCAACTAAATGTTTCCACCCACCAATCCCACTATTGAGAGATGAAGTCCCATTCAACGAAGTGGGCTGTTTAAAGAGGAAATCTTTAAAAGTGAGGTGGTGATATGATAGTACCGTCTGCAATTATGAGGCCTGAACCAGAGTCAAGCCAATCCAAGGTTGCATGGTAGCTAAGGGTGAAAAAACTGGTTTTATTTGGAAAATGTCCACTTCTAAAATTCAGAACTTACAATTGTTATCCATCCAAGAGCTGGAATACTTTCGCTGACAGCAGACAGATGATTAAACATATTACTTCCACGATTTCTCTCTCTGAATGTCTGAATTGCCTGAATTTTTTCCGATATTGGTTTTAGAAGAATGGCAACTTCATTCTGCAGTATAAATAAAATGAAGAAATTAGAGGCAGAACAGAAATGTTTCTTTTTGTATGTGTATGCGTGTCTGTACACACACGCATACACAAACCAATTTTCTTGTCATTATTGAAACTGAGATCATCTCAAAATTTGTTCAGTGTGTTAAAGCTACCCCAGCTCTAAGAACACTTCCACTATCAGAGAAGTCATTTGTCTAATGTGATGATGACATGGTGTGTTTGAAATATTTGAGGGTAATACCGAATGATGAAACGTAGACAGACTCTGAACTAAAAAATCAACTTCCTGGGCTTTTTAAGGTTCTTATGTGATGAATTGTCTTGTGAGGTAAAATGTGTTTCAGTCGTTATATATCTGGGAGCCTTCCTGTTCATTCTACCAAGAGGATTCATAAATATTTATTTTCTAAAGTTCTGCCCTGATAGCACTAGAATTAAGAATAGTCCAGAAGATATCAAAGACCCAGAAAAGCTAATGTTGAGGATTAGTGCTTATAGAAATTTATCCTTTTTAGGAAAATATTCATCCATATTTAATAAGGAGAGACAGTCATTTTAAGTAATATTAAATGTCTATGATTCAAAAGTTATCTCATTCCTAAAGCCATAAAAATGTCTAGAGCCATATAGGAAATTGCAAAAAGCTCAGAGCAAAAAACAACAACAACCCAAACAAACAACCCCCCCCCCAAAAAAAACCAACAACACCCAACAACCTTGCTGTAATATGTTTAATAGGAATTATCCTAAATTACGTAGGTCAGATCTTACATTTTTGGATGGCTAATTCTGTATCTACCTACCTTGATACCATTTTTAGAGCCTTATTTTTAAGCACTACATTACATGAACACTTTTCCCCCCTTTGTCTCGTATTTTATGTACAGAGAAACCATTTTCTCAATCTTTTTAAAGCTGTTTTTTCTAATGTGCACCGTTCTCATGGCAGCTAAAAAGGTAGAATGCATCATCAGAAAGAAAATTCAGTCACTTGCGCTATGCTGATGACACCGTGGTGGCACAGTGGTTAGAATGCAGTATTGCAGGCTAATTCTGCCGACTGCCAGCAGTTCGATTCTTACCGGCTCAAGGTTGACTCAACTTTCCATCCTTCCGAGGTGGGTAAAATGAGGACCTAGATTGTTGGGGGCAATATGCTGACTCTGTAAACCGCTTAGAGGGGGTTGTACAGCACTGTGAAGCAGTATTTTAAGTGCTCTTGCCAGTGCTATGGAACTAAACATGTACCACTAGAACAACAGCACAACCCAATAATAAATGCATAAGGGAGGATAGAAAGGGGTTTGCCTAGGAAAATACAAGCAGTTTTGGCGGGAAGAAGTCTTGATATGTTTCTAGACCATTGGTGCAAATGAACTTTTTTATTTTGTGCCTTCAAGTCAGTGTTGACTGCCTGGATTAGTCCCTGAAGTTATTTTCTTGGCAAGATTTCAGAAGTAGTTTGCCATTGCCTCTTTCCTGAGGTTGAGAGACAGCGACTGGCTCAAGATCACTCAGCTGGCTTTGTGCCTAAGATGGGAGTAGAACTCATTGTCTGACTCCTGGTTTCTAGCCTGATGCCTTAAACAGTACATCACATTGGCTCTTAATAACAAATGGAATATACTGGCATAAATCACATAATAGCACTATTTTCCCTGCATAAAGTGATTTCTTGAATGGAAATGATCAATTGTATAATAGAATATCACATAAACAAAAATCACATAAAGTGAGGGAAATTGTATTTTAGTGGGAATTCTTTATACATAATTACTTTAATTTTAGTTTATTCCCATTCCAAAATGTTTTTAAAATAACTTCCCACTTCTTGTTTACTTAAACGATAATTTACAGTTGTTTTTAACGTATTGCTTAAGTTGAAGCATTTGAAATAAATTCCAGATAAGTAGAAAAGTTTAAATCGCAGCTTTCCGAAGAGTAATTTTGCAGGCAGTAGCTACTAGCCAGCTAGTATACGTAAACTGTAGTATCAGATGATGGCTTTCTCATGTGACCATTTCCACTTCACATACAAATATAGAACATGACCATAAAAAGGAACAAAGCATTCACTCTGCTAAGTAATTTATTGTAGTTGTTACAGGATTGACATGCCAGCTGGAATTATCTTCTTGGCTCTTGCTATTTTTGCATATGCAGGGAAATGACGGGCTCTTCAAGATGGAATAAAATGTAAGCGCTGCTAGCAGAAACATATCGCGGAAAAATCACAATGAACAAACATTTCTTTGTGACTTGCTGGGCATGGATGCTACATTTGAACTAAAGAATCCTAGATGCTTCAGAATGCTAATGGTTTTGTTTTCTGTTATTACTTTAGGATAAATTGTGCAAATCCCCCCCTCCCCCGGAACATAGCTTCTGAATATTTGCAAAGCTGTGAAGACATGATCACCAACAGCTTATTCATCTACCGGTTCACAAACTGTCTGGAAAACTCAGTGACACAACTGCTTGCTTTTTCAAGAGTTGCTGTCATCTTAATATGCTTTTCTATTCCCTGGGAATTCTGATGAAAATTAATGCTTCTTCTACCTGTCTGGGTTTTGCTTAAGTTTGTGACTTTAGCTTAAAGTACAAACAGAAACAGATGATGTCACATTAACAAAGTATTTTCTGTTCTGTTCATATCAAGTTTTCTTCATGCTGTAATGCACTATTTGGAAACCTACAACACATATTTCTTGCTTTCGACAAGATGAAACTATTATATCACTTGCAGTAGAAAATGCTACTGAAACAGATGAATGCTTGTTACAGAATGTTTATTTTGCATGACAGCTGTGTTTTACATACACACATACAGCTGTGTTAATTTTACACTACAATATATTTCAGTTTATCATGACAGCAAAAAAAATGTTTTTCTTTTACTTAGGAGGACTCACCATATCCTACATATTAATCAATGTTGCTAGAGGTTCTAAATTACTAATAGCTAACTTGGGGCCCACTAGTAATTGTGGGAGGTCCAAAATTCTGGAGGATACCAAATTGTTTGCTAATGTGCCATCAAGCTGGTGTGAATTCTTACCAGATAGATAATTTGAACCTGGTTATTTGCGCCTTGAGCGAAAACTCAAGGTTGATTTGTTCAATGAGTCATTTCTTAGTTTTCTTGGCTGGCTAAGGTATTCCCAAGAGTCCTTTCCAACACCAAGGTTCTAAAACATCTTCTGCTTTTGCAAAGTCCAACTTGTGCTTCCATAGGGTGTCACATAGAATGCCATTGCTTGCATTATTCTGATCTTTGTAGGTGCAGACACATCACAACACCTGAATATCTTCCTAGGGCCTTCATAACTGCTCTACCAAGTGCTAGTCTATGGCTGGTTGTTGTATCTGCTGTAATCAGTTTTGTCTTCTTTATATATAATTTTAGTCCCATTTTTTCAGGGTGCTTTTTATTTTATTACCAGAGCTTGCAGATGCTTTGCATTGTCAGCTATCACACTAGCAATAGCACTTAGATTTAAATACCACTTCACAGTGCTTTACAGCCCTCTCTAAGTGATTTACAGAGTCAGCCTATTGGCCCCAACAATCTGGAAGGCTGATTTTACTGACCTCGGGAAGGATGGAAAGCTGAGTCAACCTTGAGCCGGTAAGAATCAAACTGCTGGCAGTCGGCAGAATTAGCCTGCAATACTGCATTCTAACCACTGTGCCACCATGGTGTCATCAGCATAGCGCAGGTGACTGAATTTTCTTCCTCCAATTTTAAAACCACGCTCATCTTTTTAAAATTCATCTTTCCTTAATATACAATATATTCAGCATATAAATTGAATAAATAAGGGGAAAGTATACAGCCTTCTCACACTCTGTGGCCAACCTGAAGCCACTCTCTTTTTTCTTCTTCTGTCCATACTGTGGCTGTCTGAGCTATATATACCGTATTTTTCAGAGTATAAGACTCTCTGGACTATAAGACGCACCTACCTTTTTTGGGGAGGAAAAGAAGAAAAAAAACCCTGCCTCTGCCTCCCAGCAATTTGCCTCCTTGAAGCAAACAGAAAACAGCCTGTTTCAGTTTCACTTTCAGTTTCAGCACAGTCTGATTAGCACAAGGGGGAAAAAAATCTGCCTCTGCCTCCCAGCAATTTGCCTCCTTGCAGCAAATAGCAAACAGCCCGTTTCAGCTTCAGCACAGCCTGATTAGCACAAGCAGCTAATTGTCAGTTGGATCGACAATCAGCTGTTTCAGGCTGCAAGGAATGCCATAGCCAATTGCCGTCTCCGCGCGGCCCATTTTTGGTGGGTGGGCTACATTCGGTGTATAAGACGCACCCAAATTTTCACCCTCTTTTAGGGGGGAAAAATGCGTCTTATACGCCGAAAAATACAGTAGGTTTTGCATAGGACAATGAGAGGTTCTAGGATTCTTATTTTTTTAGATAGAGTCCATAGCCCAGGGGTCCTCAAACTTGGCAACTTTAAGACTTGTGGACTTCAACTCCCAGAATTCTCCAGCCAGCTGGAGAATTCTGGGAGTTGAAGTCCGCAAGTCTTAAAGTTGCCAAGTTTGAAGACCTCTGCCATAGCCTGATATGACTGCATAATTGAACACATTTCTATAATCAATGAAACAGACAGTAACTTCTTTTGAGCACTCTTTGACTTTCTCAATTATCCAGCATGTATCAGCGATAATGTCTTGTGTTTTTTGGATTTTTCTAAAGCTAGCTTGAACATCTGGCATCTCTTTTCCAGATTTTAATCTGTGTTGGATGATCCTAAACATTATTTTGCCAGCATGTGAAATTAAGAATATTGTATGATAGCTTGGAAGCTCGTACATGTTGTTAGGTCTCCTTTTTGATACTGGAATGTAGATTGGCCTCTTCCAATCTGTTTTTCTCCAGATTTGTTGGTATAGCTCAATTATAAGCTTTAATGATTCTGCTTCTGTTGTTTGCCATTTTCTGTGAGGGTGTTCTATTAATTCCTACAGCCTTCTGACTTGGTTAGGACTAGAGTGCTAATGTAACTTCATTTTCAAGTACTATAGATACATTAAACTACATTATACATCAAGTATAGAGTATTTTCTACAGTGTCTTGAATGATGCATCCCTACTGTACAGTATTTCATTATACCCATTCCACTTTTTAGCAGTACTATAATCAATTTAATTTTTATGCCCTAGTCTGGTGATGTCCATGTATAAGAGGTGTTGTTTCGAAGATTTAAAGTCATTGTTATCTATTAATAAATCATTGTACTAGCAGAAATTAATAAGTTGATCTCCTGCTTCATTTTGGTTTCCTAAATCTTACAATCCAACTCTATTTTCCTCCTTAAGATTTCCAACTTTGGCATTCTAGTCTCCAATCACAAGCAGCACATCTTGCTTTTGCATGTTCTGTCAACTTCAAATTGAACTTGATCACAAGACTCATCAACCTCCTCTTCTGCATTAGTGGTTGGAGCATAAGAGGACAGTCGTGATATTAAAGGGATGTCCATAAAGTCTAATGGATTATGGTCACTGATTGCACTCTAGCCAGTCACTGTTCTTGCTATACCATTTTTAATTATAAAAGCAACTAATCTCTGTTTTTGGTTTTCATATTATGAGTAATAAACAGCCTTATCTTCTGACTGAATGATCCAATTCTTCTCAATTCCTTGATGCCTAAAATGTCAGCTTGTAGTCCTTTCATTTTATCTTTCCCTGGGTTGAGTTTTCTTGTGTTCATGCTTCTTACATGCCATTTTCCCATTGCAATGAAACCTTCGCAGCTTTGGGTTTTGTTTTCCTGCATGGCAACTCAACACCCCAAAGGCTTTAATCTAGCCACATCATAATTAGCACTCTAAAAGGCCTTCAGCTCTTCCTCTAGTGGCATGTTGAGTGTTATCCATCCATCATTCAGTATTTGTGTTGCCAATCATTTTATATTTTCTATCCATGCGGTTTTGTTAATAAAATATAGGAGTGGTTTACCATTGCCTTCTCCTGTTCAATGTGAATTGATGCCTTTGCCATTGTCATTAAAATGATCATCTACCCTCAGCATCTTCCTATATCGCTGGTGCTGGCTTGCTTTAGCTGGGCAGCTGGTATGACTTTCATGCTTGGATGACCCTGCTAGGAATATATACTCTTGGTATACATTTCAGCATTTTTCAGTCATCTCTTCCAGGAACATTTCCCCACCACAATGAGGCAACACAGCAGCCCGTGTCAATGGACAATTTGTCCGTGGAAAAATTCAGGGGGAAAATACCCTAATATTTTTAGAAAGAAAATACATAGGTAGTCCTCAACTTACAACAGTTTGTTTAGTGACCGTTCAAAGTTACAAACGGCACTGAAAAAAGTGACTTATGATCATTTTTCACACTTATAACCCCTTGGTGATGTGATCAAAATTTGGATGCTTGGCAACTGACTCATATTTATGACAGTTGCAGTGTCCTGGGGTCATGTGATCACATTTTGCGACTTCTCACAAGCAAAGTCAAAGGGGAAGCCAGATTCACTTAACAACCGTATTACTAACTTAACAACTGCAATGATCCACTTAACAACTGTGGCTAGAAAGGCTGTGAAATGGGGAAAACTCACAACACCTATCTCACTTAGCAACAGAAATTTTGGGCTCAATTGTGGTCGTAAGTCGTGGGCTACCTATACTGAAAATTTAATTAAAATTAGACTCAATTTACCTTCATATATATTAAGTCTGTCAATATCTTAGAAACGAGTTTTTAGAAGAGAAGGACTATCTTTGAATAGTTTCATAGCTGCTCCGGTATAAACTATTTTTTTTTCTTTTGGACTTTTATTGCTTCCATTGCTGTACTTGGATTATTATTTCCGTAGCACAGTAGTAATTATTTTAAAGGATTGACTTTTCCTCCTCCCTTTTCCCTACTTGAATAAAAAGGAATTAAATTGTAATAAAGGTGGGTAAATTATTTAAGTCCCATATTGGAATCAATCCACTACCTTGCGTTTTGTAAGAAAAAAGCTACACTCACTTTGCACTTAGCAGGGTTTTCTCCAACATCAAATTAGATGCCATATATCTCAGTATAAGGAATGCTAAATTTGTTTAAATAATTTAAGACAGTCCTGATTATGATTAACTTATAACATCATACTAAATCATGGTCTGTTTTCATCAAAGCAGATGTCAGTCATACCTTGTTTGGCCATTTTATAAAAATATGCTTTGCTAATCATAATTTGTTAAATATGATATAACTGGCTGTTACATATTTATTTATTTATATCCCTTTATTATTTTAATAAATAACTCAAAGCAGTGAACACACACATACTCCTTCTTCCTTCTATTCTCTCCACAACAACCCTGTGAGGTAGTTTGTTGTGAGAGTGACTAGCCCAAAATCATCCAGCTGGCTTTCATGCCTAAGGTGGGACTAGAACTCAGTCTCCTGGTTTCTAGGCTGGTGCCTTAACCACTAGACCAGGGGTGTCAAACTCGATTTCTATGAGGGCCGCATCAGGGTTGTGTTTGACCTTGGGGGGCCAGGGTAGGTGTGGCCAGCTTGACGTCACTCATGTCGGGGGCAGCTGTGGGGCCCCGAGCACTCTGCCAGCGAAAACAGGCTCCCAAGCTCCGTTTTTGGCTGCGACGGCCTCCTGCAATCCTCGGCCAGCAAAAGTGGAGCTTGGGAGTGCTGCCCACGGTCCTCACAAGCTCCATTTTTGGCTGCGATGGCCTCCTGCAACCCTCTGCCAGCAAAAGCAGAACTCGGGAGGGCCACACGCAGCCATCCTGAGCTCTGTTTTCGCTGGCAGAGGCACCGTGGGCCGGTCCTTCACTGTTTCCAGGCGGCCCCATGGGCCAGATCTAAGCACCCCGCGGGCCGAATCTGGCCCCCGTGCCTTGAGTTTGACACCCCTGCACTAGATCAAACTAAAAACCAAACCAAACCAAACCATAATAATTATGGTTTGCAAATCTCAATAAAGTTTGCACAATATGCAGTCAACCCAAAACAAATCACATAGTGGTTCTCTTGCAAAGTATGAATCAGTATTGTGTCTCTGTGTGAATTTTTATATGCAATTAAGTTGTCATTTAATGAAGGTTCTTACCTCACAACTTTGTCAGAACTATTACCTAGAGAATTAAAAGAAACTTTGAGATATTTCCAGATATTTAATCAAGATTGGGAAAGCCTTAACAGTAACTTCATTTATAGGACTCCTACATCCTCCTGCAGAAATTCATCTGCCATTCTCCAGGGTATGGTCTTTTGTTCTGGGCATACATCCAACTAAACCATTGGCCAATCATTTTTATTTTTTAAATAAGTATAGGCACCCAGACTTTTTTTAAAAAATAAAATGAAGCCAAAGTCTGATTTTGTTTTGCTTTACAAAATGCCAACTTCCCGTTTTTAGAAACCAACCAACAAAACTTTGAACATTTCAGGTGACCACAAGATTTCTTACCTGCTGGGGTTCTTGATAACGTGAGGTCAACCAAAGAAATGCCCTTTGAGCTTGGAAAGCGGCATGAACCATTTCTGCCTATGAAAAAGGAATAAGCAAGGGAATAAGCTATGAATTGAAAGTATTAAAAACGAACACTTTTAAGAGGACTTTCTCTACCTGAGACTGTTATGATCCCTTAATTAAAGCTATCAAAATCTCTTTGATCTGCAAATCCTATTTATCTAAACCCATGTACTCTAACCAAGCTATAGCGTGATTTCTAGTAGCAGAGCAGCACACTTCGTAATATAGAAGTAAAGGTAACATTTTACCTTTCATCCATTCATCAAGTACATCCATTTTTTACACATTCCTGGCAGAAACCATTTTTGCTTTCATCCATTTCTTTTCACCTGTGATCTCTTTCCTTGTGCTGCAATTTGTGGGTAAGCTTAATACAGGTAGTCCTCGACGTACTACCACAATTCAGCCCAAATTTTATGTTGTTAAGTGAGACATTTGTTAAGTGAGTTTTGCCCCGTTTTATGACCTTTCTTGCCACAATTGTTAAGTGAATCACTACAATTGATAAGTTAATAAACCGGTTGTTAAGTGAATCTGGCTTCCCCATTGACTTTGCTTGTCAGAACGTCACAAAATGACTTTGGGACACAGCAACAGTCATAAATAGGAACCAGTTGCCAATCATCTGAATTTTGCTCATGTGAATCTGGGGATGCTGCAATGGTCGTAAATGTGAAAAACGGTCATAAGTCACATTTTTCAGTTGCTGTTGTAACTTTGAACAGTCACTAACCTGTTGTAAGTCGAAGGCTTGCTGTATATATGAGCACAATTTTTAATGTTTTATTTGCAATGATGTAAATATATATAACTTATAGAAAAAAGAGACATCACTAGGTAAAACCAACAGATGTGTTTCTTTTTTCAATCTCATTTAAGAGAGTCAAAAAAATTTAAGTTAAAAATGTTGTCAATTTTTAATTTAAGAGAAAAGAAGAAAAGGGAAAACTATCATGTTTATAATTTCATAAATTATAAATTGTATATCAAGGATAGAGAAATGTATTTTCTGTCTCACAATATTAGATCTTAGATTCTTCCAATAAATTATATACAGGGCAACCAAAGGAAACCATTTTGCACATCCTGTGTAATTTATTTGTAATTTGTTTTCCTCTATTATCTTTTTGCATGCCATCATCACTTCAACCTTCATATCATTCAATATCAATTCAAACTGTTGACAAACACATTTAAAGGGAGCCCTAGAAACTCTTCATTCCAAAATAAACATGAACAATTGTATCACAATGGCATTGTGGAAAAAAAGCTCAAAGTGTAAATCGTTTCAATAAACCTCTGTATAAATGGCTCTGCAGTGGCTTTAGAAAAACACCGGGCAAATCTATGTCAAAGG
The DNA here is from genome assembly GCA_003457575.1 of Thermophis baileyi. Taxonomy (NCBI): domain Eukaryota; kingdom Metazoa; phylum Chordata; class Lepidosauria; order Squamata; family Dipsadidae; genus Thermophis; species Thermophis baileyi. Next base: position 1,521,914 of record QLTV01002835.1, read on the forward strand.
AGACTGAACCAGCATATATCCTGATTCCCTGAATGAAGGGTAATCAACTGAAACTAAACCCAGGCAAGACAGATTTGTTCTTGATTAGAACGATAGCATACTGAGCGTGCCCATTCATCCAAATCTAGACTGACTCGCATTTCTCTAAAAAGGATCAGAGGGATGGGATAAAGCAAAACAAAAAGAAATCATCACCCCAAGATATGTTGTTGCCTGAGAGGAAAGGCAATACGATGCCCACACATGCGTACACCTGCTCAGCCTCCTGGTTTTCTGAGCTGAACAGATGGCTGCATTTTTCATTACTCAACAGTGACAGGACAGCCTTCTCCATTGCAGCTTCATGGCTTGACGGTGCGAGACGATGGCTAGCTTCATATATGATATATCATGCTAAACCCTAACCCAGTTTGTTGGTTTGGGCTCTGCCTATTCTACCTAACCTTTGTTAAACAACCCATGATAACATGAGGTGTGAGTCCTGTGTCAGCAGCACCTAGAGTCCCGCAGCTCTCTCCTTTTCAGAAGCTGTGGCCTCTCATTGTCTCTAATACTAAGGTCAGATCTATTATACAGGTAGCCCTCGACTTACAGCCACAATTGAGCCCAACATTTATGTTAAGTGACTTTTGCCCCATTTTACGAATTTTTTTTTGCTACATTTGTTAAGTGAACTAACTTGTTAACCCAAAGGTGTTTTTTCAAGAGGCAACTGGACTTTCTGGTTTTTCTTTGAAGACGTTTCGCTTCTCATCCAAGAAGCTTCTTCAGACTTAAGAGCTGAAGAAGCTTCTTGGATGAGAAGCAAAACGTCTTCAAAGAAAAAACAAGAAAGTCCAGTTGCCTCCTGAAAAAGCACATTTGGGACAACCATGACCTGGATGATGGAGTATCTCCATACACAACTAACTTGTTAAGTTAGTCGCACAGTTGTTAAATGAATCTGGCTTCTCCTTTGACTTTGCTTGTCAGAAGGTCACGAAAGAGGATCACATGATCCCGCGACACTGCAACCATCATAAATATGAATCAGTTGTCAAGCATCCGAATATACATCACATGACCGTGGGAATGCTGCAACAGTCATAAGTCACTTTTTTCAGTGCCATTGTAACTTTGAACTGTCACTAAATGAACTGTTGTTAAGTCGAGGACCACCTGTACTACAATAGCCAACCTTTTATTTGTTTTTACACATGAGCACGTCCAACAGAGAAATTGTCACTTGTTCCACTCGCACTTATAATTGCAAACGTTCCCTTGACAACTGTGGCTATCATTCCTCCTTTAGCCAAACTTGATACCGGTGCTTATTACCCCCACACATCTATCAAATCACCAGTTCAAGAAGTGGTTCAGAATGAAGCGCTGACCTTTTGGAAGCTAAACATTGAGCTAATGGCTGCAGCTTATTCACCTAAGCCAGCTACTGTATAATGAGTTATGCTTTAAGCTTTGTAGCACTTATTATAAATTTAACTCCCAAAATCATTAATTGAATTGTGATCTTTCAGAACACTTACCTACTAATCAAGTAATTTAGAATGATATTTTTGCTATCAGCAAATATAATTAAAAACAGTCATCCATTCTGGGTTTTTTCTTTTCAAATATTGTATATAAGGTGAGGTACAAGCTTATGCAGACCTTGGCTGCTTTTTGCATGGTCCATAAAACCTTTAAGAAGGCTGAATAAGCGGGGAAAAGATCAAAATTCAAATTTATTTATTACAGCTTTGAGGTCAGGTTAGACACAAGACATTGAATAAAAGAAGTATTACATCCTTATGGTTTGTTTTGTCTGACAAGGAAATAAAGAAACAAACTTTTGGTGATCCAACAGCTGCAATAGATTTTGCATGCATAATGAAAGCTGTTCTGTGCTTCAAAAACAGACATGGACAGAACCTCAAGTAACCTTGGTTTTAAGGGTGTCTTGGAAATTTTTAAAAGTTGAGATGGTTGGCACCCATTTCACCTCTTAAAGAAAATCCCAAATTCCTCCATAGCCCAATTTTGGGGGACTAACTTTGTTGAGGGATCTGTGGCTGAAGTAAACTTGCTGGCGTGTGCTATATGCAACATAGGCTGTAGTTTTTCATAGTCTGTGCCAAGCCAGAGCTCAAAGTTTCCACAATGGCTGGATTCAACAAGTTAAATAAAAATTTTTTAAAAAACTATTATTCAAGGTGGAGGGAACCATTTAAGAATAAAAAAAACCTTTCCCTGACCTAATGTGTATTTTATATGTATGTAGAAAGTGAGGATATGCTTAAAATGTGTGTTTTTAAACATATATGTGTGGGTGGGTGGCCACCAGCCCTGCCAATTCTTTTGGCCCCAAAAAAAGTTCCATGTGAACTAGTATGATTTTTGATCAAAAAAAGTTGGTTTTCCTTTCATGTATACGGTCCAGTAAATTAAAGATACTTTAATTAAAACACTTTATGCCTTGCTCTCCTATGCTTGAAGTTTTCAAGTTAACTGTTAACATTTACTATTTCTAGATAGAATTTTAAAAACTACAGATAAATAAACAATCAAAATATATTGTACCTATTAAATGTCAATATCGATTAAATTCCTAATTCAACTGAGAACCCTGTATAATTAAATAGATCACATTGGGTAAATTAAATTCACAAAGTTGGACATAGTACTTATGTCCATGTTAGTGAGACCTTACATATGTTTAACTTTAAAAGTTCCATTCGATTCACTGGGTTTCTCCCCCAGTAATTATGCATAAGATTATGGTTAAAAATACTCTAAACATATTCCATGACATAATATGTTTCCTCCAGTTAGTGAGGTATCTGACAGTTTTCTGAACAACAGGTGTTTTCTGAAACCAAATACAACTTTCTTTTCAACTACTGATATGAAAGAAGCAGCAGCTGTACATATAATACATGGGACATGTGGCCTATAAGATATGTAGAAGAAAAGCATTCCTTCTTTGACTTGCTAAGGTAAAGCACAGATGCTGGATCAAGTTCATTCAGAGCCACCAGGGTCTCTATTTTACAATGCAGCTTAAGTCAGTAAACTTTCAGAAAATGTATTGCAGAGTTAAAGAAAAATAATGATATAAATACACTATGCCAGACGATTCCTAATGTCACTGCACTACTATATGATACTATGTCTAGTTATGTTACAAAATCAGACATGATACTACTTGGTATTTTGGTAGTAATAGTAGTAATTATTATTGGTAATAATTTTGATATGATTGGGGTTGGCGTTGATTCAGCTACACTCTCATTCATGAGTCTGTCGAAATCTTTCCTAAAAGATTTTCAAGTGATCTAGAACTGAGCATTTGGAATAAATATGAGTTTAGTTAAACTGAATTTAAGTCTGAGAATGTATTATATTGTAAATGGTCTTTCCATTTATATTCCTTCAAAAACATTTATAATTGAATCACTTTCTCTGGCAAGCTTTTGTTACATTAAGTAAATTATAGTTGTCTATTGGGAAAGGTGGATTTAACTTTCTATACATTTAACTTAGTTTTTGGCTAAAATATGGAAGTTCTGAATTGAACTCCTTTTTGAATTTGGTTTGACAGCTATTACTTTACCCCTTGAAATTTCAGCAAGTACTAGGCCTTTGGGAGTCTAGAGGGAGTCAGTGGAAGACCCACCTTTTTGTGAAAATTAAACCTCCATAATTAAAAATTAAAATAGAAATAAATACTTACATGAGTCTTTATATCACCATCAAGGATCTTGCTATTCTTTATAAACTCAGCTACACTCTCATTCATGAGTCTGTCGAAAGCTTCAACATATGGTGCTAGCTCTGCGGGAAAAATGCTGAACTGAAAGAACTGGCCAAAATTTTACATTCATGGTCTTTATTTCACATTCTAAAATGAAAATCTCATACAACTGGAAAGCGGTTTGTAAACACAATTGCTGCAGAAGCTAACATAGCAAATCTATAGAATGTCCAGATTATTCTTACATGGATTTTTGGCCCTGGCCTGTGGCATCTTTTTTCATACAGAGTAACAATACTTGCTACATAGTATGAAAAAGCTACGATTATGAAATTTTGTAAAATAGATTTAAGATGAGCTGCTTCCAATCTTTACATTCTAATACAAGCAGGGGTGGGTTCCACTTACCTTCCCCACCGGTTCGCATCACGATGTTCCCTCATGCAATTTTGCTTCCGCACATGCTCAGTAGCTGCAATCAGCCCGAAACACAGCTGAGGAGCTGATCAGCTGTGCTTCGGGCGAAGGAATAAAGGTCAGTATAAACCCAGGAGCGGGCAGGAGGGCCCTTTTTCAAGCAGAACAGTAAAAAATTCACAAAAAATTCCCAAAAAAAGATGGCGGCGCCCACGGACCGGCACCGACCGAACCGGATCCATGACATCACCAGCGGGTCACTAACGGTTCGGGCGATCCAGTCCGAACCGGGAGGAACCCACCCCTGAATACAAGGTTTCTTTTCGGGAACCCATATATTTAAACCCTATCTACTTTTTAAGTAATAAAGTAATTAAAGCAAATAATAAAACATGTTCGGTTTAGTTGATTAACATACATCTAGTTCCAAAGATTCCCCTGTAAATAATATCTACCGGCAGCTACAAATCTGACTGAAAAGGAGAATAGAAATAGTTTGCATTTAAAACCATTTTTTTTCTTATGTAAAACAGAAGAGTTCTTTGAGAACTACTCTCTTGTACTATAATTCAACATGTTTCAATATATCTATGTACTGATACACTTGATAAAGTAAATGTATAAAATGTTAAGGGAGAAGTGTCCATGTTCTAATAATCACCATGTCTAGAGGTGGAATCCAAGTAAATTGTTCTAGAAGTCCTTCTGCCTTTGGAATGAGAAACGAGCAACTCCAGTTCTACCCTCAACCTCTTGTACATGCTACAAATATGCAGGTTTTTTTTTAAAAGAAATGCAGACAATTAGTAAGTGATTGGCTCTTTAAAAGGACTGGCATTTGAAGGAGGGAGGAGCAACTGTTTAAGCTGTAACATTCAAAGTCATGGAGAGAGTATGCAGTATCAAATCTGGTGGCTAATACCACGCATTCTTTGGAATTAGCTGAATTGACCTTCCTGGCTGGCCACAGAAGCAGCATCTGAGCGGGATAACATGCCCTGAAGTCATAGCTGATGTCCTGTCTAGCATCAGAGGCAGTGACTTAAACGCACTGCTATCTTGAAGCAAAGGACCAAAGGAGAAGTTCCTTCAAGTGAACTCTATATGTATCAAAGTGTGAAGATTCCCATCCTAGAGATGAAGAGAAAGCAAAGCTGGGACATTAAGTGAGATCCAGAGGCAAGTGTCAGGAATATGAATCATTGCTTCTTAAGGTTCCCTATTATCAGGCTAGAACAGTGGTTCTCAACCTTCCTAATGCCGCGACCCCCGNACCTGAACTGCAGACTAAAGAAAGCTCTGCAAACTCTGTTATTATTCAAATGGCGGCTCCAACCTTTGCCTGTTTTGCCTGCAAGACTAAAGCTTAATTTAATCTACAGCTGTTTTCCAAATACTACAAACAAAACTGATCGCAGCACGAGGGACAAGACCAGAAGCCATAAAAATTGAACTATTTAGGCAGTGCCTTCCTTATCCATCAGAATTTGAGAATGCCAATGCATCTCCTAACTTTTGGAGGAGAAAAAACAGAAGACGGTGAACTATGGCCTGAGATTAGAAGCAGCAGAATCTGGGCCTAACGTGTGTTACGGTGTATGATACGGAATCCTATCTGTACAGAAATAAGTACCGTATCCAGGAAAGTAAGAAATCAAACTCATGTTTTATGCTTTTACCCAAACTATCCCACCAACTTAAGACCATCTAAATCAGTGGTTCCCAACCTTCCTAATGCCACGATCCCCACCCCCTCCCCGCGCGCGATGAGATGACAAAGGGGGCGTAGCGGGCTAGCGCGTGCTTAGGCGACCCCTGTGAAAGGGTCGTTCGACCCCCAAAGGGGTCGCGACCCACAGGTTGAGAACCGCTGGGCTAGAACCTTTGACCATTAGCAAGAAATGGAATTGTAAGGACTGTCCTGATGCCTAATGCAAGTAAACGTGGACCTTTGGGGCTGCCCTGAATTAATCATGGGAGAAAAGAGAGGCCCTGCAGATCATCACTAGCAGTGGGATTCCTTTTCCGAGTCTTTCAGGGTCTCTTCTTCCATTATCCTTCTAACCTTCCAAAGTCCCAATGTGGAAATAATACGATAGAAAATTTCTGCAGGACTTGGATGGCAGCTTTAAACTATATAGATATATTCTTTTTAAATTATGTGATTGCCAGCTCTTGATAAAGAGAAATGGCCATCCCAGCAGCAGGGAATTTCAGTTTGCAGTTGCAGTGGGTGGAGGAAATTCTCCATACACAGTCCGGCTTTCACCTTCCTTAGCCTTAGCAGAAAAAGATGTGACAAATTGGCCTTGGGTATAGAAGCTATAAGGTCCTGAAGCAGAAGCCTCTGTTTTCAGCAAAAATGAAGTCCAAGAAAGTATCCACAATGAAAGTCTAATAAACATAACGAAAACAACACTTGGACACTCGATACTGCCCTAGCACATGACTGGTGGTTGGTTTTCATGCCTATAGATGACACTAGGTTGGAGGAGAAGAGATGGCAAGTCAACTAGCAACTGTTACCCTGAAGCAATGCCACACTGAACTGTGTGTGGGCAACAACAGTAAGTAATTGCCCCTGAGGCTAAGGCAGGGGTCGGCAACCTTATACACTCAAAGAGCCACAAAGGTCCTAACCAGAAGCTCCCTGTTCAATTCTGGAGCCGATTGGACGTCCGGTTCCCCCACCATAGAGTCTCCTCCTGTGCGGCGTCCTTTTTCCTCTACCTGTCCTAACCGAAAACCCTATCAATTGTGGAGCCGACTGGCTACAGCAGAGGTCTTCAAACTTGGCAACTTTAAGACTTGTGGACTTCAACTCCCAGAATTCTCCAGCTGGCTGGAGAATTCTGGGAGTTGAAGTCCACAAGTCTTAAAGTTGCCAAGTTTGGGGACCCCTGGGCTACAGGGAGCCGCAGCAGAGGGATGAAAGAGCCACATGTGGCTCCAGAGCCGTGGGTTGCTGACCCCTGGGCTAAGGCAAGGCAGAGGTAATCAGCTGATAAGGCACTTTCTCCACTGATATACTTTTCTCCTAACTCAGAGATGGAAGGAAAGCACCTGACACTATGAAAAGCTTTATTTTGAATTTCTACGATCCACAAATCGAGGCACCAAAGCATGAATATTTGTTATGAAGTATTACAGTACCGTAAAGCTAAAAGAGCTGATTGCATTGTACTGTAATCTATCACTTGCAGGATCAGGATCACTGGATCAGTAGTTTGTTAGCTGTGTTCTTTTTCCCCTAAGTTATCATATAGCTATGATGTGCTTCTTGAGATGCACTATAGAAATGCAACGGAAAGAAACCCAGTGGAAAACAGTATGCAAAAAAACGAAATAAAAATAACACTTAAACTACTTTTAGTGACCCAAGCACATTTTTAATCCAATGTCAAAACTTAGTAAACTGAAAAATAATCTTGTACAGAATAGGTATTTTCGTTTTTTGCAACACAAATCTTTTCTGCTATTTTTTGTTTTACTGGACAGTAAATTATTTGTAGCAATCGAAACACTAATGTTAAAATATGGAAAGAAATTTAAAACATCAATAATGTGGATAATAGATGAATTACAAATCTTTTCTGCAGAATATAAAATTATGATTAAAATGAAATATTAATATTCCTCATAGGTAATTTAAAAATATGATGAAAGTGGTTGATTATCTTTTAGCTTTCTTTGAGAACAAATGTTACCATCACATGACATTTAGTTGTTCACTTTTCAACCTACCAAATACGTTTCTGAAACAATAAAATCATACCTCCATTGACTCCATTAATGGTTCCAGAAGTTCTATGTGATTCTGATAACAATGCTTCAAGCCTAATTACAGCTTTTTCCAATCTTTCTATCAAAGCCACCTCTGCCATTCTGAAAAAATAAAAGAGATACACATACTAGCTGTTGTATGAGGTGTGGATTTTAGAGAACCATTTAATTATATTTTACACACACACACACACACACACACACACACACACACACACACACACCTCTTATTACTTTTACAGGTAACTCAAGGTGGTGAACACATTCAATACACCTTCCTCCTATCTTCCCCACAATAACAATGCTGTGAGGCAAGTTGAGAGAGTGATGGGCCCAAAATTTATGTTTAGACAGCTTTCATGGCTAAGGCAGGACTTGAACTCATAGTCTCTTGCTTTCTAGCCTGGTGCCTTAACCACTAGACCAAACTTAGTTAATTTTCTGGATGCGAATACCTCTTCCAAACACAGGGCTATCTGAGGTGCCAATCACTGGCTTCAAAATGCCATACATGAAAAGACAATCAGAACTTTGTCTAGAATAGAAAATAGAATAGAATAGAATAGAATAGAATAGAATAGAATAGAATAGAATAGAATAGAATAGAATAGAATAGAATAGAACAGAACAGAATAGAAATCTGGAAGGGACCTTGGAGGTCTTCTAGTCCAGCCTCCTGCTCAAGCAGGAGAACCTATACAATCTCAGACAAGTGACTGTCTAGTCTCTTCTTAAAAACCTCCAGTGATGGAGCGCCCATGATTTCTGAAGGCAAGCTGTTCCACTGGTTAATTGTCCTCCCTGTTAGGAAGTTTCTCCTTAATTCCAGGTTTGACCCCCTCTTCTTTGTGGCAGCCCCTCAAATACTGAAGTACTGCTATCATGTCACCCCTAATTCTTCTTTAGACTAGCCAGACCCAAAATCTGCAGCCGTTCTTCATATGGTTTAGTCTCCAGGCCTTTGATCATCTTAGTTGCTCTTCTCTGAACTTTTTCCAAAATCTCAACATCTTTTTTGTAGTATGGTGACCAAAACTGGTTGCAGTATTCCAGGTGTGGTCTTACTAGGGTTTTGTAAAGCGGCATTAAAATTTAAAAGTGCACTGCATTGTACACATGTAAAAAAGGGGTGGGGCTAAATCACCCAGCCACGCCCACCGTTCTGAAACAAGTGACCATCACTACAGATACTCCTGCACATGGAAGTGAATAAATCACATCTTTTTTCTTTTTAAATTAACTGTCAGTCCTGGAAGCTATTTTTTTCGTTGGAGCTTCAGGGCTGCCACATTTAGTGCCTGGGAAAACGGGAGGGGGGATTGCAAGGAGCCAGTGGAGGATTAGCCATAACAACATTCTTTTCTATGGGAGTCGAGGACACTCGGTCTGCTGTGGCCTAGAGGTGGAGCTCTTGCCTCACAATCAGGAGTTCGATCCTAGGTACAGGCAGATGTAGGGTCTCCTGCTTGGGCAGGGGGTTGGACTAGATGACCTGCAAGGTCCCTTCCAACTCTGTTAATCTGTTAAACTCAGCCTGTACCTGGATGGGAGTGACTGGGGGCCGTCTCCAGTTGGGACGTTGAAATGATTGGACCATGTGATGGACTTGTGGGTGCAGGGGATGGACCTTTGACTTTCTTTTGGGTGGGGAAAACCCGGAACTCTCAGATTCGGGGTTTCCCAGACGTGCCAATATAACATCTCTAATAAAATAGAACTTTGAGGAATTGCTAGCCTCGGAGTCTTCTTTAGTTGGGGGTGTTACTTGGAACCCTAACATTAACATTTCACGTCAGTTAGCGTCTTAGAACTAGAACATATGGAGAAAATATCCAGCCTTGGCTAAACTCCACAACTTACGTTTTCACCTCGATTAAACTGTTTTTAAAATCACATTACATGTGTTAACCACCTCGTGAATGCAAAAAGGTCTGTGTGATCTCCCAACAATTTAGCTAATAACTACTGTAAATAAGGTAATTATCGCTACCTGTAATTTCTGCATTTCCTTTTCTTGTGATTTCAGTGTTTACAATTTGTTTTCAATGAAAAGTAGAAGGAAGTGTCCCCAAATATGCACTGAAAGCTGGAGACACCTCAAGTGTTCTTTTTAGCTGTAAAATGTATTAGATATTGTTTACATTATAGGTAAATCCTGTCTTAACAACAGGAATTGAGACTGGAATTATGGTAATAAATGGTTGCAGCTGTAAATTGAGGTAAGTAATCACCATTCTTTACAATGGTCATTAAGTGAATTCAGCAGTTGTTACGCAAATCCATTTTCCCCAATAAGAATTTTTAACATTCTCTTATAATTTCATAAAATGCTAGAAACCCAAGGGTATTTTTTAAATAATGCCTAAAGTCCATAAGGCCTTTTCAAGTCCACAAGACATTTGCATATTCAACTCACTGAGGAAGTATTTCCTTGTAACTAAATCACTCCTCAACAGTAGCAAGAAACAAATAGGGTAGGCTTATAATATCTCTCACAATTTTGATGGGCTGGGAGTTTCTTCCTGTTAAAAAGACTTAACATTAAAATCTGGACATTCCTGCTTTAGAATACCAAATATTGGATACATATATTCATATTTGGAAGGAAGGAAGGAAGGAAGGAAGGAAGGAAGGAAGGAAGGAAGGAAGGAAGGAAGGAAGGAAGGAAGGAAGGAAGGAAGGAAGGAAGGAAGGAAGGAAGGAAGGAAGGAAGGATCATATGATCACTGAATGAATGGAGGAAAGATCTTTTGATGCCGTAACAACCAGAGTATTTTTGGAAAAAATGGCTGATTTAAAGTTACCAAGGCAACTGTTTTCTAATTATCCATATAACATTTAGTGCTGCTTTTTTGAATCATCATGCACAGATGCTTATTTTTTTGTTTGTTTTATTTTCTCTTTGCAGCCAATAAAAGGTAACATTTTAAGTATCCCCTCTATCAATAGTTATGTAAAGTACAGAGGACATCTTTTGCCATGCACTAAGATAAGCCTAATCAAATATTCTGAAGTGCTTGCAATCCAATTAATGCCACAAATCCAATTACTGGAAGGAAACAAAAGTTGTTAATATCCAATAACAGCATGTATTCCAGTATATCATTCATTCATGAAATTTGTATGCCACCTGACTCTTCACAACTCTGGGAGGTCTATATCATAGTTAATAGAATTTAATGAATCAAAGAAGAATGAATGACAAGTCCATAGTATCTTCTATTCCATTCAGAATTCAAATAAATGTAAACATGTGCAAGACTAATTTGAAAGTTAATAGAAAAACTTTTTACCAGTACTTATTCCAAGTTATAATTAAATCATAATTATTTCAAACCATGGACAGAAAAAAATAGGATAAACATTATTGTTTAAAAATATGCATTGTTCACATTTCCATGTTTCAACCAGGCAAATTTTCTGATGAAAATTACAGGTATATTTCAAGCATCTTAAGATGATTAGCTTCAAAGGAACAGCAAATAATTCTGCAATTCATAGTATAGCCCTTTTCATCCTGCATACAAGCAAATGAAAATATTTTGCTTAAATGCTCCCTACTTCACACTTTCTTAATATTTGCAGGGAAATCTGATTTAGCTATAGCTTGCTTGGCTTGAAGTAAATAATAAAGAAAATCAGAAGGAGAAGGAAGAATGATTCAGTCTTCTGTGCCCTGAATAATCTAGTAGTGTATATATATATATAAACAAAGTTATGTCAGCTACTTGTCAATGGCCAGAATTTTAAATAAAAAAAGCTTTCTATGTTTCACAATATACCAGAGGTGTTTGGTTAACCATGGCAATTGAGACTTACGACCACAATTGAGCCCAAACTTTCTGTTGTTAAGTGAGACATTTGTTAAGTGAGTTTTTCCCCATTTTACGATTGTTCTTGCCACAGTTGTTAAGTGAATCACTGCAGTTGATAAATGAGTAACCCTGGTGTTAAATGAACCTGGCTTGCCCATTGACTTTGCTTGTCAGAAGGTTGCAAAAGGGGATCACATGACCTTGGGACACAGCAACGATCATAAATATGAACCAGCTGCCAAGCATCTGAATTTTGATCACATGATTATGAGGATGCTGCAAAGGTCGTAACTGTGAAAAACTGTCATAAGTCACATTTTTCAATGCCATTGTAACCTTGAACGGTCTCTAAATGAACTGTTCTAAGTCGAGGATTACCTGTACAGAGAAGAAGAATTAGGTTTTTAATAAAACCATGCAGATGATGATGATGTTATCTGCAAGCAAACAGCCAAGCTCAGAGAACACTAAGGACTCTACACAGATAATTTCATTGAAAAAAAATATGATTCTGTTCTACGTACTAGTAAGAGAGATAACACAGTTCTTGAGGCAAGTGCAACTCCTGGTGGCTTCACAGATACGCCCATGCACTTTTCTTAATAATGGCACAATCCCACTTTTTATCTTTGGAAATTGAAATAATTCTGGATACTCTATTAAAATTATTGAAGCATGGAATGGTACTGTTTTATTATATTAGCTCTCAAATACAGCACACAGTCCAGATGCTAACTAATTTATCCTTATTTGGAAATAATTGTCATTGCAAATTGCTATCCTAGTTTTACATCTCAATATACTGTGTACTCATAGGACTGGGCTGCTTTTTCATTCTGGAATGAGCTACTTTCTAAACATTTAACGCTAACCCACATCAGGCTAAATTCCATGGAAGCATCCCCTCTCAATTTTATGACTCTGAATCCCAAGGGCTTTTTTTTTTTATATGCACCCTTTTGGAGTGATTCATAGCATACCAAAAGTCTTAGGTTGTTGTTCTTAAAAAGAGAGAGAGATCACAGAAGCAGGAATAGGCAGGTGGTGGTCATACAAAATGTATCTATATAGAGACCCGCATGTAGCTCATCTGGAAACAAGCATTTAAAAAAACAAAAAGAATTGTTCATGAAAGCACTAATCATAACAAAATGATTAGGCCTCCTTTCTTTTTTTCCTGATGACCCAGAGGAGGGGGCGATCAGTTTTCACCCATGGTTGCTTCTCTAAACAGCGGGCTTCTCGCGATGCCGCCAACTCAAAGGAGATGACATCCCACCAGGTGAAAAGTACCTTCGCTGCAGGTAGATAGAGGCTGCGAGTTCAGCATGTCACACAGCGGGCGCTGTGCCGCATTGGTGCCGTGGCGGAGCCCGCACCGAATTTTCACCCCCTCCCCCAAATCCCATTCCGGAAAGGGGACCTCCGCCCAGACACCTGCAACAGACCTGCCCGCTCTTGGTGCAGGCCCCTGCCTCAAATGGGCGGGGAGAGGCAGGCAGGCAGGGAGGGAATGCAGCAGCAGCAGGAAGGGCGACCCAGATTGCTTTTCCAGACCGCAGAAGCGTCCGTTCCTGTCAATCCCGGCCAAGCAGAGCCGGGTCTCCAGCACCTCATGCAGAGGTGTGCACACACATTCACACACGCGCACACAGCCCTGCTCGCCTCGCCGGGAAAGGCCCCCCAGCACAGTTGTCGCCCGTTGCCAAGCCCCCCTCTTACATCTACTGCCTGGCCAAAACGCATCCTTCCACCCACCCACCACCCCTATGCCCGGCTCGAGCTGCTTCGCTCGTCCCGCCACCTCTCCCGCCGCCGGCTGCTCTTGCATTACCTGTTTTGATGAGCCGCGGCGCGTCTTTCTCCTCTTTCCACACCACGAAAATCCGTAGGTGCCTCCCCCCCTCCCTCCCCCTCCTCAGTATGAAGCGGTGTCACTCACAAAAAAAGAAGCCCAAAACGGGGGAGGACGGGGGGGGGGGGGTGCTGCAGCCCTGCCTCCCTCCCCCTCCTCAGTATGAAGCGGTGTCACTCACAAAAAAAAAAGCCCAAAAGGGGGGGGGACGGGGGGGGGGGGTGCTGCAGCCCTGGGAGTTCCCGGCAGCGCCAAATAAAGCCAAGTCCAGCGGGAGAGCGCGAAGAGGGTGGCGGCGGCGGAGGAAGAGGAGGAGGGAGAGAGAGAGAGAAAAAGCACGAGGAGGTGGGGTGTGTGGAAATGCACCGAGCGGGAGGCGTGTGCGTGACAGGTTTCCCGGCGGCGGCGGCTTTGCTAAGACACTGAAAGGAACTGGAGGGGAGGAAGCCCCTTAGGCCAAGGCCTCAGGGAAAGGCCTCGTCAGGGAAGAGTCTGAACTGGTAAGGGAGAGCAGGTGCTGGGGAAACCATTGTGGCTTCATGAAAGGAGGGGAAGAAGTTTGCCGCCCTTCCTTCCAGTCTCTGTCTTCTTGCTCTGTGAGGTCCCATAGGACCTGCTGGCAGCCTCCCCATTCCCAGGCAATGCCAGATTAAAAGTGCCACAAAGGAGAAGGCGGTGTGCAGAAATCTGCTGCCTTGTGCAATTAAAGCTGTTATACTCAGTCATTCTTTGGGAGACGGCCTTGGAGCAGCCTTTCTAAGTGAACTTATAAATAAGAATGTGATGGTGCAACTCCCATGGAAACTATGCTGGTTAGAAATGAGGGGGCACTGCACTCCACATCTGGAGGGTGCCAGCATTGGGAAGGCTGCTGTGGTGCTATCCGTGGCCACAAGGGATGCGCATCACAGTTTCCTTGAAACTTGCACGGTGTTTTCATCAATCAGTTCCTTTTTTCAATCCATCACTCTTAACGAATGACAGGTCAATATTAACATTTAAAGGAAAGGGTTAAAATATTATAATGACAGATTAGATGCACATGTTAACTGGAATGTAGGCACATTGATAGAAAATAATGTGTCTATATTATACTTCTTATTTTTAATGAAAGCAAATTTTAAAATAATTAAAGATTAGAAGCATAAAACCTAGGGCAGCCCTGCTAGAAGAAACATAACGTATATTTATAAATACGTACAATGTGAGGATGCCCTAAGAGAGACTTAAAAAGAAAACATTGAATGTTAATTGTGTTCACACAGTGTCACATCTACTTTACTCTTATTTATTTAGGATAATTATATCCTTCACTTCCTTTCTCAGAAGAGATACTCACAGCAGTTAGTGTTTTTCAATAAATAAAAAAGCATTCCCTTGCTTCAAACACTGTTTATAGCTCAGGTGGAATTTCTGTTCCCTTAGAAAAGAGCCTTTGACAGCTAAGCTGCATCTATAAAAGTAGTTCCCACTGTGGGAGGGAGAGTTATGGAATGTTATGGAATCTAAATCTGGAATACCAGAGCACAAAATGTCTCAGTTCCAGAAATCTGCAAACTATGAAATGGCACTAAATGCAGGATTGCTACAGATGGTGACTATATTGCCACCACTGTACTAGTACTAATTCATCCTAAAGAGGAATGATAGTCTACTAATAGTAATATAGACAATTACAACAATTAATCAGTGGAACGACTTGCCCCAGAAGTTGTGGGTACTCCAACACTGGAGATTTTTTGGAAAAGATTGTACAACTATTTGTCTGAACTGGTATAGGGTTTCCTGCTTGAGCAGGGGGTTGGCTCATTAGAAGATCTCCAAGGTCCCTTCCAACTCTGTTAATCTGTTAAATCCGTACTTTTCCCCAAAATGAAGACAGTACAATTAAAAGCTTAAGGAATGTCCCTACAGTGGAGCAAATATATTCCTACATATCAGAGGTGGGTTCCTCCCGGTTCGCACCGGTTCTATAGAACTGGTAGCAAACCGCTGGTGACGTCACGGATCCGGTTCTGTTGGTGCCGGTCCGTGGACGCCGCCATCTTTTTTGGGGGATTTTTTTAAAAAAATTTTGTACTATTTTTTTTTCTTCTGTGCATGTGCAGAAGCCGAGTCCCCGGCACTGCACATGTGCCGCCATCTTGTTTTTGGCTTTTTTTATTTGGAATTTTTTGTGAATTTTCGCCATTGCGCATGCGCGCGCAAAGTGCGCCTGCGCGGCCATGTGGCACACAATGCATGTGCAGCCACGCGGGACGGGAGGAAGCGAACCGGCAGCGAGGTAAGTTAGAACCCACCCCTGCTACATATGTGTATGATCAAAGATTTCTTTACAAGTAGGTTGATTTGTTATTTCTGCAGTACCACACACTTGCTGAAGTGTGAAAAAAGTATATTCCTGTCTTTCATCCCCACCACAAATATCTCCAAATCTTAATACCATCACTCAACTCAGTTGAAGGCTGAAATTTGAAGCTACCTGAATTGGAAACTGACAATGAATCTGAGCGAAGCATTAACACTTCACCATTGTATGGATGACTTAGAGAGCAAGGGGGGGAGACATTGAGAGGGAGGATTCATGGTGTGAATTTTCTGACCTTAATATATCTATAATGCCAAGATGTTGCTGTGGTTTGGGAGCTAGTTTGAACCATATCCGAAAGTTCATCTCAATTTCTGTATTTGTTTTTAGAATTAAAGATTTTTGTGGGTTCTACTATTAGTCTAGAATAAAAGTTGGCAAACACTTTTTGTAAAGGGCCAGATCCTGCCCTTTCTTGCCTCTTTGTATGCGGCTGGCAGGACTGCAGGCCAGACAGTCTGGCAGGCATTAGATAGCACCAACTCTCCAGCAAGGAGGCTGTAGATAGACTGCTGCTACCCAGGATCCTCAGCCCCAGCCCAATCCTGTCCTGGGAGCTCAGCTGAGGCTCCAACCTGGCAATTTGTCTGTCCATTCTTAGCTTGTGGGCTGTATAATAACAGGTGGGCTGGATTTGGTCCACAGGTTATAGTTTGCTGACCCCTGGAATAGACAATCTGAACAATGCCCTTTAAAAACTTACAGAGGGAGAATTGATAGTCCTAATTTATGTTATATGAGCCCTAGGAAAAAATGAGAAAATCTTACCTAAACAACTCCAAAGAATCAACTGTACGGGACTACTCATTCTTTTGCAATATTACACCCGAGATGGTGATAGGAGCAACATGATCTGCTCTCCTTTACGCAGTCTGAACTGGTACTGGAAAGGGGAGGCTTAGGCTGTGGAAGAAACTCTATGGTGCTTATGCTGACCAAGAATATTGGTAAGAGCAGGGATCTGTATAGTCACCCTGCATAACAAATAAACTTTATATTATAGAGGCATAATTTCAATAACTTCCTTCCAAGGAACTAGAAATCCAATAAACACTGGACTCCCTGAAACTTTCCATTGCTTCAAAATGAAATGCAGTTTCTCACTGTGTTCATTGGTAAGTGTCAAGCACCAGGAAAATCAACAAATCCAGTCCAGATAGTTCACAAGATTTATTGCAAGTTTAAGCTCTCTACAAGAATCTGAACTACTAACAGGCCAAGGGAAATTAGCAGGAGATAAGAATAGAAGGAATTCAAGCTGAGCTAGATTTAGATCTCTTGTGGGCCCAAAGAGACTCATGACTGATGATGCGTTTGACTCCTCCCTCGGGCTCAGCCTGGTCATCCCCTACATCGAGGGTGTGCCCACAATAGTATCTGGAAGGTGCCAAATTGTGGAACTATGTTTTAAAATATTACGGAAGGTTCTCTTCCTTTCAGTCAAAAGAATTCTAAAGCGGTGCGTGTGTGTGTGTGTGTGTAATTAGCATTTCCTCTAATCCTAATTCATTCCCATCTTTACTTCAAATTAATTAAAACCATAAAACGTGGTTATAGGAAATACAAGAACACATTTTTAAATAGACTTAAAAATAAATAACCCTGCATGTTCTCCATGAAAATATATTTAAAAAGATAATACTGCAGGTGGTTGTTGTGAGTTGCATCCCATTTTACAACCTTTTTGCCACAGTTGTTAAGCGAATCCGTGCAGTTATTAAGTGAATCATGCAGTCATTAAGGAAATCTGGCTTCCCCCATTGACTTTGTTTGCCGGAAACCAGCTGAGAAGGTTACAAATGGTGATCATATAATCCTGGGACATTGCAGCTGTCATAAATACATTCCAGTTGTCAAGCACCTGAATTATGATCACGAGACTATGGGGCTGCTACAAGAGTTGTAAGTGTGAAAACTGGTCATAAGTAAAAAAAATTCTGTACCGTTGTAACTTCAAACTGTCACTAAGCGATTGCTTATAAGTCATACCTGTGTGTATCAGGTGTTTGGCTCCACCCAATTTGCATCAGCACTCCAGCCACTGTAACCACCACCACAAAAATTAAGAGTGGTCTTTTGACCTTCCAAAGCTTGCCTTGCAAAATCATTTTCAAGGCCTTTTCTACTTCTGAATCACAGCTTCCTGAAACCATGCAAATTGTTTGGCAATGATGAAGAAATGATTTGTCATTGCCTTTTTTCCGGGATGTTTTTCAATTCAGATAAAAATTGTAAAATAAAGATGATCATAGGCCTCTGGGATGTGAAATGCTACTGTTCTCATCCTTAAGGTTCATCCTAGTACCCCTATATATCCACCCCAAATGATCCAGAAGTTGTGGACTACTCTCTTAATGATATCATTGCTGTAAGGTTTCCGTAGTTCAGTGGCTGGTTTGGGTATGTTTAAAGAACACCTGTCCTCAAGAGAGTAGAATATGTAAGCTTGGGATCAGTGTAGGAAGTTACTCTCTCCCTCATGCCTGACAAATAAGCTTCTGGAATTGGCTGATCACTAAGGTCTCTTCTTCTGACCTTAGATCCCAAACATGTTCCTATTAACGTAGGCAGTCTTTCAGATAGTCAGGTGCTAAATTGTGTAAGCTTTAAAGAGGAAACTATTGGCAGCCTTCTAAACGACCTCTATGGGGTGCATTGCTTTGGAAGGAGGGGTGGTTATTTTAATGTTAATCATTCATTGTATTAAAAATGATATAACATTTTAATGATTCAACATTAAAAACGATACCCATGAACACTGGAATCAGTTAAAATATGTTAGGTTTCCTGCTAAATTATTCTAATTATACTGATGATTTGTTATCAATTTTTATCAGTTGAATGAAAATTAAACAGATATTATTATTTCAGTGCAAAGTCTCTTTTGAATAATGCTTGATTTGTGATAACGTCATGGACACTTACATGGGTTTAGGGCATGGGGGGGGCAGATTTGAAACAGTTTTATTTTTTACTTTTCAGTACTACTGGGTATTTCTTAATGATCTCCTATCCAGGAGCTAACCACTTCTAATACTGCTTAATTTTCCAGGATCAGCTAAGCTTGATAAAGCTTTGCCACCAAGCCATACATTTTAAAACTGCTTTTTCTTGTTAAATCCACTGGACGCTCTTTTGTGTTACTCTTTTCAGAGGATATATCACTCAGTTACAGGTGGTCTTCGACATTCAACAGTTCATTTAGTGAACATTCAAAGTTACAACAGCACTGAAAAAAAGTTACTTACGACCATATTTTCACATTTATGACTGTTGCAGTATCCCCATGGTCATCTGATTTACATTTGGATGTTTGACAACTAATTTACATTTATGGCGGTTGCAGTGTCCTGGAGTCATGTGATCCCCTTTTGCGACCTTCTGATGAGCAAAGTCAACGGGGAAACCAGATTCACTTAACAACTGTGTTACTAATTTAAGAACTGCAGTGATTCACTTAACAAATATGGCAATAAAAGTCATAAAATGGGGCAAAACTCACTTAATAAATTTCTCACTTAGCAACATAAATTTTGGGCTCAATTATGGTCCTAAGTTGAGAACTACCTGAATAGTTTTCTGGGGGTGAAATTAGATTGCTCTTGAAATTAATACAGGTACAGTAGATTTCAATTTACGACGGATCATTTAATGATTGTTAGAAGTTACAATGGCCTCAGAAAGTGTGCTTTATGGTCCATTAACTTTCTGGCCCATAAAACACTTCCAGCCATTGTAAAATATCACACTCCTCCCTGCAGTCATATTACTATATTTTAGGCACTTAGCAATCTGCTCACATTTAGGAACAGTTGCGGCATCCTATGACCACAATTTATGACATTTTTGCCAGTTTCCAGTCCCAGTTGTAGGATAAATTGAGGACCACCTGTGGCATTATATTTGTTTGTCACTGTCCAGCTACAACATCCCTTCTACGGATTTTTTGTGTATGATTTCTATGATTTCACGTTTTCCTTCTGTGGGCAGAAGGCTACATTTATTTGTGGATAAAAGGGACTGGACTATTTTTTCCAATGGAAAGCAACCTCTGCTAATCCTTCTGAACCCTAGTACTGTCCCTTGTCAGCTTCCAAATCTAACTAGTGTGAGGGTGCCATGTTACTATGCTAGAAACACTGCAAAATGAATAGGAAGCTTACCAATTGTTGTCTCCCCTGCATTCTTTCTAGGCAGTTTTCCTGCATTTCCTACAGATAAGAGTACACATTTTGTAGCATTTAAATAATACAAACTTTCCATGAGTCCTCCAATCTAGAAAAATACATTCCTGAAGTGTATCTGCACTTCAATCAGATAGCTAATTGTGTTATAATTTCTCTGTGTCAAATATACTAGATGATCTCATTTGAAAATATAAGGTGCTATGTCATAGAATTTGTTTCTTTAAACATGGCCGACTTATAGTTTTCCACATAACATTTCTTATTAATAGAATCATGCATGAAGCACTTGATAGTTATACAACTCTGCAAGTTCATGTAGAAGGTATGCGGTTTTGCTTTATTAACACAATTATACATAAAAAGCAATTGTCAACCTGGTGTTCATTATGAAGGGAATGTTCAATTCAATTCATTTTGGGTACTTTTATAAGGACATGTCCATATAGTTTCTTGCAGGGGTGGGTTCCTCCCGGTTCTGACTGGTAAGCCCGAACCGGTAGTGGCCCACTGGTGACGTCACGATGATGTCACCGAACCGGATCGGTCGGTGCCGGTCCGTGGGGGCCGCCATCTTTTTTTTTTTTTGAAATTTTTTTTTGAATTTTTTTTTGAAATTTTTTTTCCTTCTGAGCATGCACAGAAGCTGACTTCCAGCACTGTGCATGCGGTTGCCATCTTTTTTTGGCTTTGTTTTTTCCCCGGATTTTTTGTTACTGCACATGCGCTGGCGCAAAGCGCGCGTGAGCCCACGCGGCGCAGGAGAAAGCGAACCGGCAGCGAGGTAAGTTGGAACCCAATCCTGGTTTCTACTTCTGCTCTGGTATTTTTTGCTAGTCTCCCATCCAAGTACTATCAAGGTTTGACCCTGCTTAGCTTTAAGATCATTCAAGGTTAGTAATACATGCTCTGGAACTTTGGGGAAACTTGGTGTGATCCAACAAATAAGGATAAGGTTACATTCATGTCATTTACTGCTTTCTATTTTTGTAAGGGTCTGTCAATGAGTATAAGTACAATTAGAAAAGGTTTCAAAAGAGGTAAAAGCAACTTGTCAGAGTCAGGCTTTGGATTCTGGGACTGTCGTCCCTTTTTTTTTTTTTTGGCTGCTGTAAGCCACAATGATTGGGTAATTGGCATTATGAAATCATTGAGGGTGTGGCTTGAAATTTCAATCTTCTCTGGGTTTTCTCCCCCCCCCCGAACATTTTTAACTTTGGAATCTGTTAATTTTAAGGATTGTTGGTTTTATTTAAATTTTGGAGTTTTATTATTCACTTTTAGCTTTTCTGGGAGAAACAGCAAGTACAGTATGCTTGCAGTATGAAAATAAAATAACAGCACACCTTAATTATACAGTAATAATCAGTGAACTGAGACATTATTTTAAATTCCTAAATATATAATTAAAGAAAAATAAAACATATTTCAAACAACTCTAAGAATACTTTTAGTAAATCAGCTCCCAGTGTTTTCTCTCTCAGTTTCCTAAGTTCCATCTCAACTCTGAAAAACCTTCAAGTTTCAGTGAAGGATAGATAATAACTATGATGCATAATTACACTGAGGTAATGTTTTGTGATGAAATTCTGCATAATAAAAAATTACACCTACATATACATAGCATCAGTCCCCTAAATTTTACCTCTTTCGATACTGTAGCACAAGGGAGGTAATCTTGGAATGTGGGATCATATGGATACACACAGATCTGTGGCCATTTATTTAGAACAGTGGTCTCCAATCTCCAACCAGTGGCGGCGGGAGGGAGGGGATAGGGATGGTTTCACATGCGCATGCTGCTTTCAGAAATGCAGCATCACACGCTTGCCCACCACTTCCACAGCCCGGTTCCAAATGGGCTGCAGCCCAGCATGGATCAGTGGTTGGGGACCCCTGATTTAGAAAATATTTAATTTCTGTCTGCCCCAATAAGACACTCAGAATAGTGTGCGTGTCAGTGGTGGTGCTTTTGAAAATGCAAAGACAAAACAAATCTATATTCTTTCTGAATGAGAACAGTGGTTTTTTTTTATGGATTTATAGGCCTGATTCCAATTTTTAGAGGAATGGCATGCTGATGTTCCACAACTTAATTATGCATTGCATGTAATAGCACTTGTTTAAAATTTAATTTGACAGCACTGCATAAATAAAGGCAAAGCAAGTAACATTTCATTTGTCTCAATCAACCTTTTTAAAACCATGAACCAGCTGTTTACTCAATAGGGGAACTCTGAAATGCATTTTAAGATGTTTTGATGCATTAAGAAACTTACTTTGTGTACAACTGTAAAAAGTTTGGATTCAATGACATTTTTATTATTTTAATACAAGTGTATAGATTAGAAGATCTGAAATATTATAAAGCAATATACATAATAAATAACATGCACAGTAGTCATGTTATATATCTTATATAACACTGGCTAGTATTCAAAATAAATCCAGTGACATTGGAGAAATCCATAAAAATGCTATCCTGTCTTCCCTTTTATGAAATTGTTCAAGTATAAAAAGATTCCAATACAGCCTAAAATATTAAATTTCTTTTTAGGTCAAGAATAAAAATTACAAATTATTGCAGTTTCACAGGACAAATGAAAGCAGCATTTCCTAGCTAAGGAATAATAGTTGATCTATATAGAGATGAAACTGAAAAATGACCCCTTTTCATAGCAGAAAATACCAATAACCCACTCTAAAGACATGATGGGTATTCCTTTATGGTGTTTGCACATACTGTGTTTAAGATTGGGGCTTCAGACTTTATCATTAAATACCTGGTTGAGGAAAAAGTCCCATCAAGATCAGTGGGACTTACGATTCAACTCTGGATTACTGTTATGGTACTGGAGCTATTTATCTGCAACTCAGTCATCACATGGGCAACCAAAAGTGTCTTTACAGGAAACTCACAGGTTGGACAAATACCATGCTTTTCCCCCCATATTGTTCAGCCATGGTTTCCCTATGCAGACGTTATTATGGATGTGTGTGACCAATGATATAAATATAGCTCCTATTATACACCACAGTAATTTTTAAATTGAGTCTTACTCCTCAATTGGTATGTGTAGTATTTTAACATCTTTCAGAGTAAGTAAGCTTTACTGAAAACCAGTAAAGTTTTCATCCAAGAAAACAGGTATTCAGTCAGTGAAACAGCGGGAAAATCATGAAACTAGCATTTTAAAGATAAAACCTTTCCAAAAGTTTTAAAATACCCTTACAAAGGTATGTTTATTGAAGACAATAAACCTATGTCAGCATCTTTAATTGCTTAGATTATTATTTTATATTCTACTCCTAAACCTGCTAAATAACTTACACTATGAGATGAATACAATATTTTACAGTTTCACATCTAAAGTGGGTTTCTTTAGAATGCAGCATCGTACAACTTTCAAAATAAATATATCTTTAAATAGCATTACAATTAAGGCACAATATAGCTCACATAGAATTAACCTTTGAAGAATTGCAGTCTCAACAAGTAGCCGCATGGAAGAGGCCTATGTTTTGCAAATAAATATTTAAATAGGAATTAACTTGTATACAAATCATTTCAAAAAGCATTCCCTAGTACAGTTCTTAAATATTTAAATTCAGCAAATTTCTTCCTGCCTTTATTCACAAGCCATGAATAGATACAGTAAATAAAAGGAGAAAGCTGTTGTAGGAGAGAGCTGATCCTGTTTTAGAATCAGAATAGCTGACTCTAGCAGTCAAAATTTCCCTAAAAGTGAAACAGGATGGGGAGAGGGATTAGAATGTGACAACCTCATCAAATGAGAACAAGTGATGTGTTCTTTCCAGAAGGGGCTGTGTCATTGAATGTCTGTACAGCTGTTACACCCTTTAATTCCACACCACTTGCTCCATAGTCCCATTCATAGAGAGGACAGATGAGAAAATAACTTCGATGCTGTCTACCCTTCCCCCACCTCCCAAGGGTCATCATCCTTAGTTTGTTCGATGCCCAATATGAGAACGTCAAAAAAATATTTTTCTACTCATTCACACAAAATAGGCCATACTGAAAAGTTGTAATGACAGCCAGCGCTTTCAATATTTAAGTAATAATAATCTTCCACTTGATAGTTACGTATTGCTCACCTGAACTTTTTACCCTGGATACTGTAAAATGCACCTTATTTTTAAAAAATCAGCTTTTTTGGGGGGGTTATTTTAGCTATGCTTTCATGATAAGATGATGCTTAGAAACTCTTACAATACCTTATCCCACAATATTATTCATTCTATGGGAGGCATAATGCTTTAAAAGACAGTGGTATTTGTTCTTATACTATTCTATTGCATTGTAGCATTTTGTTTTGTTTTAAAGCTGGATAACTTAAAAGTTAATTATTTCTATTGGAAGGCTTGAAGGTAAATTGATAGGAATAATAACAAAGGATGCTTTCTTGCCATGTCCATCTGCTATTGCATACGATCTGTTTGCAGTTGCTGTGGCTGGTATTGGCCGAAAGCAGCTGCTGCAGCTGCAGCTGTTCCAGGCGCTGCTGCAGTGATAGGTTGCTGGACTGCATAGCCATATCCCCCAGCAGTGACATATCCTGCAGCAGCTGGCGAAGCTGCGTAGGGATACTGGTCATAGGCTGCAGCTGCTGCAGCGGCCGCCGCCGCCGAATACTGAGCATATGCAGCTCCCGTGTAGTCAAGGTAGGGTGAGGTGGAAGCAGCAGCTGTAGGCTGGACATGTGGAATAACCACTCCAGGTTGCACAAAAGCCTGCGGATATACATAATGAGCAGGGATCCTGTTGAAAAACAGAAGATAAAGTTAGACCACTGGGAAACCTCACTCCCTGGTTCAGAACTAAAAACCAAACTCAAATTTAGTTGTTGTTATATGCATAGGGTTGCCACAATAACTAATTTCAGCGATCATCTTACAAGCTAAAAAGGAGACACACTGATGAAAATGTATTTTAAAAAAAAAAAATAGTGTCACAGTGTTAGTGCCAACTTAACATCACTGATCAGATTTGCTATAAAGGCACGCTACTAATTTTAAAATACTGATAATCTTAAAATGTACATTTGTTAAAAGAAAAATGAAAGAATCCTGGTTTGGGGCTGGAAGACACGGGGTACATAGCCACAGAGAAGTGACTAGTTTTCCCCCTAAGAATTGTAATATACTATAAAGAGTCATATAAACTCTTTCCTTAGAATATATATTTTGGTAACCTACATGTTTAGTTCCATGGTCCAATACTGATGGTTTCACAGGACTTCTTGCTTGTTTCATTGCATTACCCACATTATTCAAATGTATTTGATGTAGGGTAATAAATGTTTTGTATTGTGGCAATCCTACTTGAATTGCTATGCACACATTAATTCCTCTGCAACTTCAGTCATCCTTATTAAAAAATAATAAATAAAAAAACCACAGGCGACAAAAGGAGTTTAAATAGAAATTCACAGGTGTGGTAAACACAGCAAGAATCACACTTGTCAAACGAACTATAGTGCAATTCACTCCGTCACAAAAGGCTATTGAGGGGAAGCTACATAGATGCCATTAAAATACATGACAGTGACCTCTGGGTAGATGTGCATCACACTTCTGAAGAGGTTGTAAGGCCATGAAAGTCAAACCTGTTATGACATATCAGGCCACGGAATCCTGTGCCAGTTTCCTTATTTCTATATAAGGCATAGCTTTGGAAGGAAATAGGGAGAGCTGGGGTAGAATTATGTTCAGGTAGATCTAGTGTTTAATAAAAAAAAAAAAAAAAGGAGAAACATATTTTGAGGAACAACCTTGTTGTTATTACATACATACTTCAATATTCTCCTTACTATTAAACATTACCTTTTTTTTGTACCGTTAGAAGCACAAGCAGGCCACTGTTGATATTTGTAATAAAGCTCTCATATGTATAGATAACAATACTTCTGCGGTGCTTTCAACACCCAAAAGCTTCATGTATTATCTCAGGATTACTTACAAACGGCTTGGTAATGGAGACCGTGGTTATTATGCATAGAAGGGTGAAGCTGAAAAATAATGGTTTGCCTAAAAATCTCTAAATAAATCTGCATGGCTTAAAATAAGCTCTGCTTGTTGCTACAGCTAGACAAGTTGCTAATTCCCCATCTATATGTATATGGATTGATCCCTTGTATCTTATCTATCCAACCTATTACTCCCTTTGGAATAAACAAAATCTTCTCCAAAGTTTTAACTTGCAGCTAAAACTTTATCAGGAAATAAAACTTTCTCTCCTGCATAATTCTGATAAGATCCAGGGAACACGCGCGCGCACACACACACAGCTTCAGATGCAGAATGAAAGCTTTCAGCTTCTCATGCAATGTTGTGTTTCCTTTCTCTCAATTGCACAGATTACGTCCGCTTGATCATCCTATTATAACCAAATTAATACAGCTGCGTTGAAATAAAAATTATTTTCAATGTTCATATGATGTTGCCAAGCAAGAACTGTTTTTAGTTATATAGTACTACTGCATTGGAAAGTAATTTTTGGGACTTAAAATCCATACAGCTTTGCTTTGAAACTAATCACTCCCCCTTCAATGCCTACAATTCAATATTAAAAATCTAACTAACAAAAATGTATCATTAGTTTCCTACTGTTCTGGATAGGGAAACAGCGACACATTAGGGACGCATATAAGAAGAAGTTATTGAACAGAATAATGACAGTCACTTAAGAATTTTTAAAAAACACAGCAAAAATTATTCATCTCTTATACTGAGTGTTCTGTAAAGAAATCTGTGGTATTAAAGTCAATAATAACTTTGTTTTTATATGGTTTTAAATAGATATAAACCATATATATAGTAATTTGATCATAATGCTCATTTAAAAACAGATCAATTGCCAAGGATAATTTCTATCAGACTTAAGACAATCTTTAAAAGACACATGCAGATCACTTTATTATAGTTAAGTCATAGCTCTGTTCTGACAGAAGCATCATCATCATCATGGATTTTAAAGTTGTTTCCTTGTTAGAATATCATGATGAATATATGTATTCAAGCTCTTGCGATTTGTTTCTATTAAGTCAAGAAACTAACAGGTGGGAGAATTATGAAACTTTACCCCTTTAGAACTTTGTAGCCTACAATATGCATGCACTCTGTTCAGGCGCCCACTGTTATGCCATATCTCACATGATTGACAGCACAAGCTGCAGTAGGTCTATTTTTGATCATCTGTCATGCGACAAGAGCTTCCAGCTGAGTAAAATGGCTTTATAAGGCCAAAGTAAACGTCCATCTGTTGGAAACGCCAGCATGCAGAGATTGTCATGATACTAAAATGCTAGCTCCTTTTATGTTCTTCAAGGTCAAAAGGTTAAAGAGCAGCTTCCCATTAGGTTGTTCAGGCATCTTTGTACAATAGATTGAAAAATGTTCTTCTGAACTTACTTTTGGGAGAAATACTGGATTCTGCACCTTTTTCCAGATTTTTCAGAGGTAGTTTGAAACTCATCAGTTTTCCTTCAAGATTATTATAAATACACACTTACATGCAAGTAACCCTACTGAACAGAGTGTTCCTTACTTCTATCAAGCAATAGCAAAAATAAGATTTTTTTATTTAAATTGTATATATTGTGCTGGGTCCTCATGGCATTACATTGCATTTGATCCCCAACAAATACTTGAGGAGGCCTTAATTCATCTTCAGCTGTACCGGAATTAAAACAGTATTTTCCCTCATACCCTAAAAAGACCTATCACAGATACAGCTGCAGGCACTTCACTAACCCACAGTAGTGGGTTCTAAAACCCTTGTTCGCGCACGCGTGACGCTTCTGTGCATGCACAGAAGCGTCCCGGGCGGGTGGGCAGAGCCTCCCGCCACTACCGATTCTAAGAACCGGGCTGAACCGAGAGCAACCCACCGCTGCAAGGTGATCCAAGAGAGTGGGGTAAACTTACCATGTATCAGCAATTGAAGCTGGTATGGGCAGGCCATTCTCCCTTGTCTTAGCATTCTGTCTTCTAGGGCCATTTTTTTCTAGGAAATAGGCTAACCCATTTTTTTTTCCAAACCGGGGTCTCCCCGGATCAGAGTCCTGGATTAGTCTGAATAACAGCTGACCAACAATAGTGGTGGAGCAGCTGCATGGTGGCAAGAGAGAGCTGTTTCTTTTCCCACACCTGTTAGCTGTAGTTCAGGCTGCTTTTAAATATGGGTTTCATGTTCTTTGGAGCAGTTCTCAAACCATGTCTAGGAGTCTGGCAGCCCATTATGGGTTTAGAAGTATTCTGGAATGGCACTATTCTGTAAGAATGCTAAACTACTATGTTCAAAAGGAGTCTAGCAGACAATTTTCAGGCTCATTTTGAATTCACTTGTAGAGCAGAAAGGCAAAAACAGAGTTGAGTTTTGACAGATTGCTAAAGATATCTATCCAGCCATTGTCAAAACTTGCTGCCTCCCCACCGTTCTTTCCTATCCCAATGTACAGTAAGGAGAATAACTGATGGCCACTTTCATACCTATTGGTGACATGGTGGAATGTGTACTAGGAGGTGGGGGAAACAAAGCTGGAGGGACTTCCAACCCTTAACATAATCTCTGTACCATAAATATGGATAGAATCATTTTCCAGTTTTGTGTCTATGTCAGGATAAGCTCTGTCAGTGGGAACATCATATTTTATGCCAGTATTTTTTTTTATTTTTTTTTTTGCTGGCTCAAGGACTGGTAAGTAGTACTTTTAAATAAGCCATTGAAAAAAACCTTAGTGAGTCTCACTTTTGAGAAAATATGCATATTACAATATATCACTGTAAAATCTGGAGTTGGATTCATTCCTTTCAAAAGAATTCACTTTTATCTCTGTGTTGAACTTGTTATGTAACTATATCATATGCATTTTTATTCAGAATTCAACCCCTGCTGAATTCAATGATTAATTATATTGATCTAAATATTTTTTTGTGTGCATGTGAATAGCATCACAGAGTTAATACTTTGGGCTTACAACAAGCTAAAACAAGTAATTTTCAACTTGCAACCATTTGTTAATGATCATTCAAAGTTACAATGGCACTGAAAAGGGTTACTTATGACCATTTTTCAGACTTATGAACGTTGTAGCATCCTGCCAGTCACATGTTCAAAATTCGGATGCTTAGAAATTGGTTCATATTTATGACAGGTGTCGTGTCCCGGGGTCATGTGATCACCTATTGTGACCTTCTGACAAGCAAAGTTAATAGGGATGCCAGATTCACTTTACAACAGTGTTACTAACATAACAACTGTAGTGATTCATTTAACAACTGTGGCAAGAAAAGTCATAACATGGGGCAAAACTCACTATTTCGCTTAGCAATTAAAATTTGGGGTTAAGTTGTGGTTGTAAGTTGAGAACTACGGTACCTTTAAAGCATTTAGCATTTCCACAGTAACTGCAGTGGAATCAGAATATTTAAGTGGTAACAGATTTCTGGTAGAGTATAGACAGTCATGTATAAAAGCACCAACATCACAGTAAGCTAAGATTTAATATGATAAGAATGACCTAGCCTCTTTCCAGAATTTTGGATTTTGCCTTTTGAATTTGACACGGCTAAGGAAAATTTTGGAAACATTTACTTCTAGTTTTCTTTTAATTAATTGCTACTCATTACACTGTATAAACCTAACTAAAAATAAGTTTGTACTTTACTTTTACTTTTGAATGTATTATTTGCAGAAGAATTGGATGTAGGTTCCAACCTGTTTTCAAATGAGTCAAATTTAATTAGGTAATCCAATTAAGCATCAAATCACTGAATTTCATTGGCTTGGAGCCTGCTTGAACACCCAATTCTGTAAGTTGCACTGGGAGATTATGAAGTCCACAGCGTTTCAGAGTTAGAGATGATTACCTCTGATTTTATTATTTTATTTTGGTGATAATTAACATGATGTTTTTATTTGCTGTGTGCTACCGAGAATCTTTCAATGTGGGCAACATATAAATAATGTAAAAATAAATAAAAAAAAGTCTACTAGCAAGCACATAATCTGACTCATTCAGTGAATAAATCTGAGTCATTCTATCTCTGTGTCTTCCTCCAAATGAACCTGTCTTGATTCTAGCAATGTGTGAGACACAAATAGCAGAGCAGGAATCTTCCTGGCACTCTTATAGACAACACTCATGATATGAGCCCATCGTACCAGTCAACACCCCTCCCCTGCTTTGTCCATATATGAAAGGAAATCTGTGTCAATATTTGAAGCTCAACAAAGCAGAAAGCCTTATCAAATCTGTTGAACTCAATCACCTATTCACAATCATGCCACTGTACTGCTTTAGATTTAACAACCACTGAAAAACTAGCAAGTCTGCAGGAGTAGCCCCAAATTGTTGCTTCAGTTTTATCTCTGTTGCTCTGGTTTGTTTTCCATCCCTTCAGGGCTGGCAGGAAGTTATTTTGGGAAACAAAGAAACACGGGGGAAGAATTACACTTCTCCCGTCCTGCTTTCAGCAGTTCTGATTCCATTCAGGGTACAGGATGTTTGCATTTGGGGTTTCTGTTTTTACAAAAGTGTAAAAAAAATATATCCAGAGCTGAGCAACCTCTGGAAAGGTGACTAGGAGAATTACTGGTGATGGAAGAAAAAAAAAATGCAAACTGTTTATATCATCATTGGCTATATAATCTGAGGTGACCACAGTGCATCATTTTCTTATTGCTTGTAAACATCATTTAGTAGTTATTGAGTTATTGCAGCCAACTTCATTGGTATGAAGATACAGCCAAACCATCATGTAGTTATGATTTGGGGTGGGGAAAAGGTTGACCCATCAAGATATTGGCTTACTTCCATGAAGTTAATGTTAACACAGATTCATATAGTTTAAAGTATTATTTTTGTCACAAGGTACCATGTATTTCTGTAACATCCAAATGTAGGCATTAAATGAAGAAATCAGAAAGAGAAAAGAAAGCCACTGGATAAAAAAAAAATCATCTTGAATTTTAAAAATATTTCTCTGTTCCTAGTAAAATTATTTTAAAAAATCAGTTTAAGACCCAGGTAAAGGATATGTTGTTTTCCAAAATAAAGTAACCCTAAATTATAGTAGCTAAACTTTATTACTGTTTTTGATTATTAACATCCAGAGGCAGGTTCCTCCCGGTTTGGACCGGTTTGCCTGAACTGGTAGCGACCCGCTGGTGACATCACGATGATGTCACAGATCTGTTTTGGTAGGTGCCGGTCCGTGGGCGCCGCCATCTTTTTTTTGAATTTTTTTTTTGAATTTTTTTTCTTCTGCGCATGCGCAGAAGCCGAGTTCCTGGCACTGTGCATGCATCGCCATCTTGTTTTTGGTTTTTTTTTTTGTACTGCGCATGCGCGTGCGCGCGCCCACGCGGCGCCGGAGGAAGCGAACCGGTAGCAAGGTAAGTTAGAACCACCCCTGTTAACATCTCCGGGCACACCCAGAAGGGATGAGGGAGGCTCTTTGAGCAGCTCGTACTATATTCAAGTAAATCCAACAGGCCATCATGTGGAGCAATTACAATTTTGCACATATATTCCAAGAAATAATAAAATTCTGAGCAAATAAAGTTTTATATATTTAAAAGTTCCTAGAATAAAATAGGATTATTTTTTTAGTGATGAAACAGCAAGATAAAACTGGATAAATAAAGATTTTATAAATATATGGCTAGCACCAACCATTATGACAAGAACAATGGATTGGAGAACATAGGTGCAAAATAGGGCTACTATATCCATCTGCAGTGATCTTGGTGACTATTAGGTGATAACAAAGAGTTTGGGTTTTTGGTATTTCTTTGCTGTCATCTAATAGTCATCTGAATATTTGCAACCCAGATCCTTCATCTTATCATAAAAAGGTATTGTATCAAGATCCATCCTTATCTCTGCATACTATAATACCACCTAGACAGCAGACATTTTCAAATTTATCTTAAAAACAATATCTGAACTACTCATTATATCATAAAATCTTTACTGAGGTTTACGCCATCCTACAAATTTTTATAATATTGTTTTTCTTTATTATTATACTGTAATGCTTGCAATCTGACAGTTATTTTGGAGCACAGCAACATTAGTTGGTATGCAAAAAAAGTTCTGAGGCCACATATCGCCATGCCATTCAGTTCAATGGAGAAATGGTTCTGGAAATATGAAATCATATACTCTATAGCTAGCACTTTTTCATTCTCTTTACTGGATGAACACACAATATATATTCAAGAATGCTGGCTATGACACCACTATTTATGCCACTAAATCAATGTAAGCATCTATAACATCTACGCAACGTAGATGAACTGTAGAATAGTGTACAAATGGACAAAACAGAAGACCTTGCCTTATCTTACATAAGTTGATGGACTGCAACGTAGCTAAAATATCAATTTGAGATATTTGAAGAATTTATTTACTTACTTATTTACTAAGGAGCAATTTCTATTAAATTTAGAGGACTTAACTTTTGATACAGAAGTATGCAACTGTTTTACTTAAAGTAGTTCCTTCGGCTAAGTAATTTTTGGCTTTTCATCTCCATGGCTGTATGCCAAACTCTACTTGTTGAATTTCCCTCTTTTACAAAACACCGGCCTTTTGCATACGGTTATCCTTCTCAATAGACTGGCTAAACGCCAAACCACATTGCAGGGAATAGAAATTAATCTTTCCTCCCGTACTATGATCCCAGCATGAATGGTTCTCCTGAAGCTGCAATTTCACAATAATAGCAAGTATCAGGAGAACCAATGTGGGAGGGGAAAAAATTTCCTCTTTTTTGCACACTTCACTCCTGGTTGGGGGGGGGAGGGGCTTCTCTAGTTGTAAAGAGAAAATAGCAATAGCAATAGCACTTAGATTTATATACCGCTTCATAGTGCTTTACAGCCCTCTCTAAGCGGTTCACAGAGTCAGCATATCGCCCCCAACAATCTGGGTCCTCATTTTACCCACCTCAGAAGGATGGAAGGCTGAGTCAACCTTGAGCCGGTGAGATTTGAACCGCTGAACTGCAGCTAGCAGTCAGCTGAAGTAGCCTGCAGTGCTGCACTCTAACCACTGCGCCACCTCGGCTCTTAGAGTCTTGTGACACCTGTCAGAATGATAGAAAATAATTTTTTTCTCACTCTGTTTAGATAAAATTAGTTGCTTTGGTGAATTGTATTGTATAAATATTTGATTTAGAACAGTAACACCTCTTAAGGAAGTAGGTACGGTAGGTGTTTATTTTGATGAATAGCTAAAACATGTTAAAAGTTTTGTATTTAAGAGAAACGAAAGAGCCAATTTAAGACATGGTTACACTGAAGTTTTTAAAATATCACAATTTTGGAAGCAAAACCTTGTGTATTCTTAACAGATTTGTATGGTTGCTTATTGGTATTCAAGAAGAAAAATGGGCTTAAGATTTAGAATAAGAGTTTGTATGGTTATAAATCTATTTAGCTTTGTATCTTGAAGCCTTTATCTTACTTATCCACTCCCTTGTTCCTCCTATATATGCAGTTAGCTTTTCTGTTAATGGCAGACAGTTTTAACATTTCTACATCTTTACTTCCCCTAAGTTGACAAATAGTTGGGGAAATTAAAGCATTTAAAAAATATCAAGAAAATTAGATATAATCGCAGGCAATGAACTGGATCCAGTGTTGCATCAAGTGAAACTCCAGAAACTATGATCCTATGGATGAAAGGCCAGTTAATTTTACCTTTCCCAACAGTCTCTGTTGTTCCAGTCCCCAAACCTGTAAATATGTCAATTTATCTGGGGACACCAAATTGGTGAAAATTGCTATCTGAAAAGGCACAACATTTTGCACTTCTCCAGTTCTCTCTCTCCTTTCTCCATTATAGCCCAGGCCCCTATCATCAGAGTTCCTCTGTAGGGCATCAACTCACAGGTTGGATTTACACATCACACCAAATCATAATGTCATTCATTATAAATGAACTCAGCAATTATAGTTTGTAAACCACGTTTTATGACTTTGACTAAAAAGTGGTTGGCTAGTTTATAGCTCAGCACATTGTGCGAACATAGTAATATGTAAATCCGGATATTGTCTTTTTCAGTCTTCAGCTGGCTAAATACAATTATTGCTGCTAGTGTTTCATGGTAATAAGTTATAGTATTTCAAAACTATTCTCCAGTTTCACCATGAGTTTTACTTAGCAAGGATTAGCAAGGAGAAAAGAGCGCAAAGAGAGTTCAAGCAGATTCCCTTTCTAGTTTCATGTTGAATTTAAAAAAAAACCCAAAGTTCTATTAAAAGTAGCATATATTTAAAGAATACTGTAAGTTAAAGCTGATGAAAACAAAATCATTAATGGGAAAGTGCAAGTGGACGCGTATTGTTAATAACACAAAGCTCCACATCCTTCCCAAAGTACAAAACAAAAAAATGTAACATGCAAGCAATGTTGAGCTTTCTTTTTAAAAAAAAAGAAAATAAAACAGTATCACACAAATTTAGCAATCACTACAAAATTTGGTTAAAAAGAAGATAAATAAGTCGCAGGCTACAGCTTGAAAGCAAGAGGGAAAAAAGAGGTTTTTTTGCTCCCCTTCGCAAAGTCAACACTCCTCAACAAAAACCAAAATGGAAAAGCCACCAAAAACTTTCACTACAGCTCTTTCAATTAAACAAAAGCACACAGTTTAGCTATCAACACCACTTCATTACTGTAATCAATAAATAAAAAAATAAAAAAACCACACTGATATCTATGGACTATAGAAAGAAAACATACATGCATCGTTAATCACCATTTTAGCTTGTTTGTGTGTTTTGAGTCTACTGGTTACAGAGTTTAATTCCAAACAGAACTATTCCACCTCATATCCTTCTCATCAGTTATCTTAACTGTAAACGATCCCTGTCAGATTAGAAAGAGATAAATAACATTGAGTTTAGCTTAAGAAAAAATATATATTGTTGGGGGTACACTGGAGGGCTGATTACAGGCAGACCTGGCTTCCCCACATTATCTTATCAGCACAGGACTGCTTCAGTGCAGGTTGCGGGGCATCATCCCCCCCAGCTTTAACGCTTATTGGAAAACCATTAAGGAAGCGAGGGCATTTTAAATCTGCATATTTGAAAAAAAAAGTAATAATTTTATTGCCAGCAGTCACATTACAGGACATTAACATGTATATGCTATCTGTTTCCCACTGCAAAAAAAAAAAAAAAAGTTTAGAGGAGACTTACCCAAAAGGTCTCTGGATTAAGGCTGGATGGAGCTGTTGAACCCCAAAGGCAAAACCTAACAACAAAACAAAGCACATTCTGTATACTGGTACTCCTTCTGTGTTGGCAATCTTTTACCTCTCTATGGAGAATTAAAGTCTATGAAATTAAATGGGACTTCCACATCAATAACCAAAGCGTTGCAGATTTATACTCTAATAAATACCATCCTGAGATTGTTCTTAAAGAAAAGCAGGTAACTTACCTTTCATGAAAATGTTTTATACATGAATGCATTTTGTTTCATTTAATTAATAAATAATCCTGGTTTTCAAGGCACAGGCCAGACAATAATTCTGTTATTTATCTGCTTCCAATATTAAAAATACATGATTGAACATGACCCAAAAATTATTAATATGGCTGGTATATACCACAGAGTGTAAAATAGTAACAAAACTTTTCATAAAGGATCCTTGGTGCTCTCTGAACTTGGTTGTTTTCTTGCAGATGTTTCATTACCCAAACTAGGTAACATTAGTGCTAGTCAGGATATCATCATCGGAAAGCACAAAGGACCCCTCCTCTTTCAACCCTGAGTTACAAATATTCTCCTTTATTGAGCCTTTGCACAGTTGGAAAATAATTTGGAAGAACTACTTTTCAGCTTGTGTAAGTAGATCCTCACTTTTATTTGCTGCTTAGAGTTGCCTCGAACCACAAGGTGGGCAGCAAATAAATTTAATAATAATTCACTGAAACACAAACCTTTTTTCATGTGTGAAATAAAGGCTGCAACTTTAACTAGTCAGCTCATTAAAGTTAATACACTCTTACAACAAGAACCATTTTTTTTGGAAGCCCACATATATAAAAAATAGGAGTCCCTGCAGATTTTACTCCGTTAGTCGTTGCCGACTATAGGGGGTGGTGCTCATTTCAAGGCCATTGAGCCAGTGCTGTCTGAAGACATTTCCATGGTCATGTGGCCAACATGACATCATGGAGTGCTGTTACCTTCCCACTGAAGGGGTACCTATTTATCTACTCACATTTGCATGTTTTCAAAGTGCTAAGTTGGCAGAAGCTGGGGCAAGGATGGGAGCTCACCCTATCGTGTGGTGCTCGGCTCTTGAACCTGGGCTGCCAGTGTTCCAGCCGACAAGCTCAGCATGAGTCAACCGCACTGACCCCCCCACATATTAAAAAAAACAAAAACAAAAATCAGGCTGCTTTACCAAATAGCAGAAAGGTACTGCGCTTCCTCTGAATCATTTTTGAAGCGTTCACAGCCTTAATAGTAATCTTTCCTTTCAGCAATATTAATAATATTATACCTCAAGATAAAGAGTTGTTATTTCTCATAGATCATTACAGTTTGGGGCAGACGTAATGTTCACAGTCTCCTAAACTTGGTCGCTGTATTTGATATTTTTTTGTTTTTGCACAAATTTTTTTGTACAGATGTTTTTGTATAACTTTCTGCTGCCCTTTTAGGGATTGCTTTAAATATGGTAAAGGGAATAAGTTGACAATTTTGTCAGGTGCCTGGCAGCCCTGGGAACTCTTGTACATTGGCCTACCTTCCCCAAAACTTTTCTTTCAAAACATTTCTACTGAAATTTCATGAGCTTGCAGCAGCCATGTGTGAAATCTCACAAGATCTTCTGCCAGAATGAAGAATTTTTTGATATGGGTGCATCGATGCTGTTTTGGGCTGTTGTGCATGACTCCTGTGTAATTGGGAGTTGCACTGGTGTGATCTATGTCGTCTTTTTATAACTAGAGGAAGTTTTGCAAAATAACTGATTGAACTTGAATTATATTATTGCGTGTTAATCTGGTTAGTTCTTGACTGTGAAGAGGCAATGCCACATCATAGTTAAAACCAATGACGGAAGGACAAAAGAAAAAAGGGATGTTCATGTTCCCAATCTCTTAGCTGAGGCTGGAAGATTGGGAACCTTTATCTGTACCAAACTGGTTTGATCCTAGTTTGTTTCAATAAACTATTAACTAAACCAGAAGTAAAAAACTTTTTTTCAAGCTAATGCTGTATTTGAATGCTCCAGACTTGTGTGTAGTCACGATAAAAAGCAAATTTAAATTAATGTAATTTGCATTTATTTAAATATAATATACTACAGTTTATTATTCCCTCAATTTAGGTAATTTTATTCCATAAAAATTACTTGGTAATTCACCATGCCAAATCATAGTTTGCACAAACCATGGCTTGCAAATGTGTATCAAATGAATGGGTTCTAATTCTGATTTAGCAATTCATGGAATCAATTACTCCAAATTGATAACTGTTGTATAGAATGAGCAACATACCAGTACAGCAAAAAAAAAAAATGAACAAAGGGTTGGTATGAGTCTGAATTGAATCAATGCTAAAAGCTGATACACATACAATACTATATATTCCCATAATAGTTGAAGGCACTTCCTAGTTTAGAACTTAAATATAAAGACAAAATAACTGACAATTTATTTTTAGCTTTCATTTAGTTTTAGTATTCATAATAAAAGTCTTTAACTTTGCATTTTTGTTTTATTTATTTATTAAATTTACATGAAGCCCATTTCACTGTCAAGCAACTTTGGGTTACTTACAGCATAAAAAAAGCAAAAATAGAAAATATTAAAACATTACATATATTAAAATTAACAGAAGTAAGGTAAGTTAGAAAGCAGAATGCAACAGGGTGGCCATCTTGTGAACGCATTCATCCTAAGTGATTTCTAAACAATTCCGTAATATATTTATAATGAATAACTATGACCGAAAGGATTAATCGATGCAAAAGAATTAAGATTAAACATGTAATTTTCTAAGTTAAGTGGGGATGACTTCGTGCTTTCAGTAGGAGAGGTCCTCAATAACAGGCTTGATGGGTTAAAGAGAACATACATGTGACTTTTTATTAAAAAGTCTATACCCACTGAATTTTAGTGATAATTTGTTCATTTTCCTGAAAAATCCCTAAACTCCACTATTTAATTTCAAATTGTTTATCTTGAGTTTAAATGTATACATGTGGGGTAGAGGTTGACCATGGTTATTCCTAGTTACCTCAGTGATGAACAGAAAACATGTTGATCTTGTTTGGAGGCTTATTTTAGTAATGAAAAAAAAACTTCCATAAATAAGTTGAAGCTAGCCTGGCTGAAAAAAAAAGAGCATACTACTTCAGGAATACAACGTTGATAAAAAAAATATCAAATAAATATATAACTGAAATAACTCAGGAAGTTAGTGTTTGGCAACACAGAAATGACACACACCAATGATGTCTGTTGCTCCGCAAATTAATGTAAACTTATTAATCAAAAGTTATTACAATTATGCAAATTATTGATTTTACAAAATTTGGTTTGTTTCTGAGGTGCCTAGGAGACATTACAGTGTTATATATGGTGCCAGAACAGGTTGCTGACTATTATTGTAAATGCAAAATAAGGTTTTGTTTCATTTTGAAGCATTTTGTTTTTGATGATTCTTAGAAATCCAAAGTTGACTGCCGATGTTGCCAAATATTGTACTAGAAATATTAAATCTGATATTAAAATAAAATTTATATTCTGAGTCACATACAACAGAATCTCCATTTAATTAGACTCTCTGATCAATTAAGTAATTGGTCCTATTAATTAATTAGACTCTTCAATTAAAGGGGGGCATCACATGTAACTGACTCACCAAAAAAGAAGAAAGTTGAATATTTGAAAGAACTCCTATATACATCAATCTCTCCCTATATATACACAAAAAATATAGAGAGAGACCACAATCCTATGTGCATTATTTAAGGGCATAATCTACAGAAATCACTAGGTTTTGTATGAGGCCGTGATGTTATTTTCTACATTCTCAAGTTAGTGCTTTCTAAATTTCCACCTTCTGTTTCCTGGACTTCTATCAATCAAGTATTTAGAAAAGGACTGTGCAAGAACTTCTTTAGACAACTAGAACTACACTTTTAATGCACACAGGATTTCCATAGCAAGGCAAAGGGACAGTCAATTTTTTTTTTAAGAAGGAAAGTTTTCTGGCTGTTTCGTTGTCCATATTTTCTACATAGAGCAGGTACATATACCTGGGAAGAAGTAACTTATTTCCCTTTCATCTTCTGCTCCAAATGTCTTCTATCAGCTCTAGGAAGCTCTGCCCCACATTCTGCAAATCACATGACATTATTGCTCTTGGACATAATTCTTACATTTGAACCAGTAATACCTAAGTTTTGTATTGCGTTGACACAAAGTATCCTCAACATGAATTGGCCATTATTAAAATCACAGAATTGGGTGATGATAAAATACTTCAGAACTATGTTCTTTGAGAATTTTTGGCTGTTCATTTGCAAACCACTCATTCTAAAATTAGAAGATAATAATCCCAGTTATTACCTGGCTGCATAATTCTTGGTTTTGCTCCCAGATATGCAAGATTCACATTAGCTTTTCTGCCATCAATGATTGGATTAGGATCTTTGCAGGCCCTTTCAGCAGCAGCTCGATCAGCCATTGTCACCTTGATAATAAACAGCAAAGGTATCAAACTGTGACCCTCAAAACAACCTTCCAGATATCATAAAACAATACTCTTTCTGATGGACTCTTTCAGATTAGAATGATCAGGAAGTTCCCTTTTTGTTTTGTTCTGGTTTTGTTTCGGTATTTTGCTTTACAGTTGGTTGCACTCTTTTATATATTGGTTGTTTAGTTGTAAGCTGCCCACAGGTGTTTGGATGGCCTATTAAATAAACAAATAAACTCCCTTCATCCAAATGAAAATACAACTAGGCAGTATCTTTCAGTGTCGGAATTTTGGAGACTGTGTGTGTGAAATTAATACAATAAACACTTTTTAAAAATCCACTTCTATTCGAAGCATTCTGTTTCCCTAAACAGAGGCACAGAAAGTTTGCAGGGCTCCGAGCCAGTGACACAGTAGCATGTGCCAGTGTAGATAAAAATATGAACATGTCCTATCAGTCTGCAGCCAGCTGGCTTCATCCAATGCCAAAACTTTATTAGCAAGTTTTCCTATACAGGCATGTCTCAAATATCCATAGCAGTAGCACCCACAGCAGTCTTCAAAGAAGAAAGTATGCCCCCCCCCAATATTCCCACAACACTGTAGTCGGTTGTGTACTAATTGTGGGACCCTTCAGTTGATAGGCTGTTTTTCCCAGTGCCTTGTTTACACGTTGCTTAAGTTTGGGGGAAATTTACCGTTTGTCTGCCTTCTATACCTTCCAACCGAATGATTGCAATCTTTTCAAGCCCCTTTGGGGGGGGGAGAGACCGAGGCTGCGGGATTACTGTCCCCCCCCTTCCCGGCTCTGCCTTCCCTCCCGCCCTTGTTCAGCGACCACCCCATCCCTCCACCCCCGGCGGTCCCTTTTGACTTACAAATCCGTATCCCCTGGATTTGCCCGTCTGCCGGTCGGTGATGACCACGGCTTCTTCGATCTCGCCGAAGACCTCGAAATACTTCCGGAGGCTGGAGTCCGTGGTGTGGTAGGGCAGACCCCCGACGAAGATCTTGGTGTACGTGGTGTCCTTCTGCGTCGTGTGCATCTTTTCCCCCCAAGAGAGAGAGAGAGAGAGAGAGAGAATCTCTCCCCTGCTACAAGACCAGCAACAAAAGGAAGGAAAAGAAAGTCAGGGGAGGGAGGGAGGGAGGGGAGGGGAAGCCTCTTTTCTCCGGCTGCTAAAGGCGCCAACTGCCCGCTTCCAAGCAACTTCTCTCTCACCGTCCAGAGCCCGCTTTCCTCAGCCAGGCAACAGCAGCAACAGCACCCTTCGCCGAACAGGAAACCTTCCTTTCTCCCGCGCCGAGCGGTTCTGAGCTGGGCTCCGAGGGCAAACAGGAAGCCTCGTCGGATGATGCTCTTGAGGTAGACGGTGCGGGGGGCGAGGAAAGTGCAGGGAAGTCTTCCGCCGGCGAAGGTTTCTCCCCAAATGTCACACGCGCGCGAGCTCCCCGTTCCGCTGCCGCCCCTCTCCACCACCCCCCCGCTTCCCCGCCCCGCTCGGAGGGGCGGGTAGCCAAGGCGGAGTCCCCTCCGGTTATTGGTCCCTTCCTGGGAGAGAAGCCGGCAGGGTTATAAAACCCCGGTTGCGGGGACTTAGCGCGTGGCGTCGGGGAAAAAGAGAGAGAGAGAGAGAGAGAGAGAGGCGAGGAAGCGGTCGGACGGCCTCGCCACCTGCGCGCTGAGCGGCGCCCTGTGGGAAAAGCGGGAACCTCTCGGTCGTTCCCGTTGCTTGGCTGACAGCGCTGCCAACAGGAGCTCTGCCTCCCCTTCTCTCCGCCTTCCCTGTAAAGCTCACACGACGTAGCCTTCTTTGGGGCGAGCGCGAAGAGGCGCAAGGCGGGGGCGCAGAAGTTCGACCTCGGGCAGCCCTGAGGGAGGAGGCGGGGATTGCGCCGTCTGCTGCCGTGCCTAGGGCCACCCTTTCCCTATCTGGTGCCCACCAGGCGCGTTGGGCTCCCAATTTCCCCATTGGTTGGCTGCCTGGGGCGGCGTTGGCCGGGAAGTCTCTTCCAACGGGGCCCCGAAGGCCTGCAAATTCCTCAGCCTTGGCCAACAGAGAGAGCTGCCGTCCCCGGGGCGCTCCTTGGAGTGTGAGTGGGCAGAGGTGGCTGTTTGGGTAAAGAGTCTTGTTCTCCTGCTTATCTTGCCCTCTCTCTCACACAGGGAAGGAGAGCTGGGAAGCTGTACAGTCAAGGCAAGGACGCAATGGCTAAGGAGGAGCAAGCAGAATAGGTAGCAGCTTTCCCCTTGCACGGCCTAATCTAAGGAGACATGTCTTGCCCTTTCCTATCACGCCTGTCAAAGAGGAAAGGGAAATGGACACATCCACCTTGAAAAAGTGAGGCAACCTGCAATGGCATTTCCCAATGGGAAACATCAGTTTCAACCCTTGTCCAGCCCTTGTTTCAGCCCATTAGATGAGCTAAAGACAGAGAGGGGAGAGGGAAGCTCGTTTCTCTTAATGTCTATGGAGATTCTCAGTCATCCAGGTCATGGTTGTCCCAAAGGTGCTTCTTCAAGAGGCAACTGGACTTTCTGGCTTTTCTTTGAAGACATCTCACTTTTCATCCAGCTGAAGAGGCTTCTTGGATGAGAAGCAAGATGCTTTGCCTCTTGAAGAAGCACCTTTGGGACTCATTTCTCTTACCTGCCCAAACTCATCCTGTGGTCTGGGCAGTGCAGAGAACTCAGCATGGTTCCCAAAACTGTAGATCAGCTTTCTGGAAAACAGTGCAGATCACAGTGTGCTCCAGGCATGATATGATCCAGACCCAACCAGCCCTTTGAAAAGTTGATTGCTTTCCAAGTGCAACCCATGTAAGATACATTTCAGTAGTGAAGCACAATGTGTAAAGTAAGCAGGAGTTTTCTAAGAAGAGATACGCAAGAAGGGCAAACAACCACTGGAATCTCTAAACTAGATGGGTGGACTTTTTTCAGAACAAGCTCTTGAAGCTCTTGATATAAGTGGAATGTCAGGGACCTAAATCAAAAAGTGGACAAGGACAAAATATTTACTAAAGTTTAATTAAAAATTACATAAACACAATTAATATGAGTTATTCCCATATCTTTTCCTTTGTCACAAAGAAAAATCACAGTCCACAACAATTTTATAACATATTATGTAGGCCACACCCAAAGTTTTGGGATTTGCATGCAAGCGTCAACCAGCAGGTTGTCTAAAAGCATCTCTGTATCAAGGAATTGCCTGCCTCTGATGCTAAACCTGATGCTTGAGGGGAAGTGCTGCTCTGTCCAGTGTAAGCAGAATTACATCCCAGGTCAGGTATTTATTTATCCACAGTGCCCACATTCCACTCAGTTTTTCGTTCATCCCCATTTTCACTTCTTACCTAGCCAGTGTTTAAAATGGAAGCTAGTTGCAAAATAATTATTTCTCTGGGAATATCTTCCAGGAAGGAGAAGACACACAAATGTGCAATTCGGCCTCCAGTCTGACACCACTTATGGTTGAGTTAGTAATGAATGGTTGGAAATGTATTGACTTCTGTAGATGGTTTTAATATATAAAACTTAGTAGCTCCTATCAGCTTGGGCAAAAGTGGGGGTTGCTGCTAGGAATTCTTGATCCAGCAGTTATGGAGGCCGATAAATTCCCCAAGCCTGAAAATCCATAGGAACCCACTCACTTTAACAAGAAAGCTCAAGATGTCCAGTGTAGCTTTTGTTCCAAAATAGGTCCTGAAGTGCCAGCTGAAAAGAGATGTACAGATGCAGAACTCCAAGCAATATCAACCAAACATAAAACTTGAAAATTATTGACAATTCTCTTCTCAGTTATGTTTAGGACATTCGATAAAACAAGTGTCTTGTTTTATTTTTCTTGCCTACATTCGATGGAATTGTTTTTTTAAATTGTGATATTATTTCTATTTTACAATACAGTAGATGAAGTATAAAGTGATCCTTCAGGATTCATCAGTCTACCAGATCTTGCAGATTCATGTTCAGCTGTAATCTCTGTTGGAATATACAGGCAGTCCTCGACTTATAACCATTTGTTTAGTGACTGTTCAAAGTTACAGCGGCACTGAAAAAAGTGACACAACTGCTTTTCACAGTGATGATCTTTGCAGCATCCCCAGGGTCAGGGGATCAAAATTCGAATGCCTGGCAACTGGTTCATGTTTGTGATGGTTGCAGTGTGATCACCTTTGGTGACCTTCTGACATGCAAAGTCAA
Source organism: Thermophis baileyi (assembly GCA_003457575.1). Taxonomy (NCBI): domain Eukaryota; kingdom Metazoa; phylum Chordata; class Lepidosauria; order Squamata; family Dipsadidae; genus Thermophis; species Thermophis baileyi. The sequence continues at coordinate 1,566,039 of QLTV01002835.1, forward strand.
TGGGAAAGCCAAATTCACTTAACATCCATGTTACTAACTTAGCAATTGCAGTGATTCACTTAACAACTGTGGCAAGAAAGGTCGTAAAAAGGAGCAAAATTCACTTAACAATTGTCTTGCTTAGCAACATAAATCTGGGGCTCAATTGTGGTTGTAAGTCATGAAGTTACCTGTATTTAATTGTGTTCCGTCCCGGTGCTCAGAACAGGGACATTTCCTCCACCCTGCTTGCAACATCTTATTTCTAAACTTGGAGATGTATCTTGCAAATATGTTACAAGATTTTTCTTTTTTTTTCTTAGAACTTCTGTGTTTCTCGGAATGAGAAACCAAATACCAGCTAAAGCCTTTCTTTTGTACTGCATCTCTTTATGCTAGGGATAGCAGATATACTAAAGTATTTCTTATGGGTCCAAAATAAGGCTACTATTATTTTGATTGTGAAAAGAGAATCATAGGAATCATTGTCTTTTATGTTGAGTGGAGATGATCGCCAGGAGTAAAAAGAGAGTTACAGAAGTGAATCAAGTGAGCTGAACTGGAAAACTTACAGAACTGGCAAGTGTTATCTTTACTTGAATGTTTAACTCGGATTCTCTGGAGGTGTTCAGACTATAAAAGGTAGCTTTGTTTGCTTGTAGGGGAAAATGAAATGAGATAGGGTAGGGTAGGGCAGAGCAGAGCAGAGCAGAACAGAACAGAACAGAACAGAACAGAACAGAACAGAACAGAACAGAACAGAACAGAACAGAACAGAACAGAACAGAACAGAACAGAACAGAACAGAATTGTTAACTGGCAGTGTGCTCACCTGCATAATTCTTCTATGTTTACATGATATATAATAATAATTTATTAAACTTGTATGCCACCTGACTGACTCCATCAGTGACTCGGGGGGGGATTTACAACAATCAAAGAAATTACAACAAAACCAATAAGGCATAAAAAACAAAGATAAAAGATGGCAAGTACACTAAAGTTTGTACACACAAACACATACACACATAATTTACATATTTAAAATAAATATATAAGACAAATAGCTCTCCGTTTACATTACTATTGTAACCCAAATTGATTTAATATTAAAAGTTTCAATGTCAAAAAGCTAGTTTTTATAAACATTGAATATATAGTGCAGGGGTCCCCAATGCCCAGTCAGCAGACTGGTACCGATCCACAGCCTGTTGGGAATTGGTCTGCGCAAGCAGTGGGTGAGCACGTGAAACTCCCATTTGCACAAGCGGCAGGCATGCACACAAAACCATATCTCCACCCCCCGCCCCGCCACTGGTCTGTGGATCCAGAAAGGTTAGGGATCGCTGCTATAGCATATTAATAACACATTGCCAAATAATATTGCCAAATTATAGATAATATATCTATGTATTTATTATACTGTTTAACCACCCCAATCTTACAACTGTGGGTGGTGTACAACAAAGAAACAAAAATAACATAATCAACTTATTAGAAATGTAACAGTAATATATATCTAGAGCAGGGGTGTCAAACACAAGGCCCGTGGGCTGGATCCGGCCCTTGATGTGGTTGGATCCGGCCCGCGGGGCCATCCTGGAAAATGTAAGGGGCCAGCCCGCATTGCTTCGGCTCGGTCTACCCAATGCGGCTTCGACTCGGTCTACCCAGCGTGGCTTCGGCCCGGTCTACCCAATGCGAAGAGGAAACATCAGGCCAGCCTGGCTTCGGCCCAGTCTACCCAATTTGAAGAAGAAACAGCGGGTCAGCAGTTTGGGGAATGGGGTCAAGCTGGCCACGCTCACCCGGTCGGCCATGCCCACTCGGCCCCCCTAAGGTCAACCACAGCCCTGATGCGGCTCTCAATGAAATTGAGTTTGACACCCCTGATCTAGAGGAATGCACCAATCAGTTGAAGCCCAAATATTGCTAAAAAAAAAGAACGTTTCCACCCTCTTATTGAATACACCTAAGGGAGAGTGATTTCTGAACTTCCTAGTCAAAATAATACATTCCTTAATATGGGGGCCACCTGCTGGCTTGTCCATGTCCCATGAATCTTGTATGAAGAAAGGACCCTTAGGAGTCCTTCCTAAGAGTTAAAAGTTAACCAGACAGTTAAAAATTAGATATGACAAGGCAAGCAACTTCTCTGATGACAAAAAAATGCCCTTTTTTCAAGGCAACTGTAAGTTGAAAGATATACAAAAACTCCTTCTATGCAAAGTGTTTAACTTGAATTTGTTCCATAAAAGCTGCTATCTATAGTGAAAATGAAATAGGTAAATTACTTTTATTATCAACTTTTATTATCTTTTTAGGTAAGATCAAGGGTTCAATTGTGCATTTGTGACCACCATTTTGACTTTTTTTTGTTCCCTCTGCAAATGCCCCTATGTACAGACACACATAAACCCATTTATCTGAATTACGTTTAAAATAATCCCATTCTAAATATATCTAGGTGATGGTATTTCTCATGTCTCTCATTAGAATGTTTCAATTGCAGAATTTCCATAGGACTAATATGGTTTTTCTAGATTATGTTTCTATGTGAAGTGTTGGCCTGTAGTCCAATAGAAAGCAGACAGAATGTCATATGTTTCAAAATATCACATGTTTCAAAAGGAAGGTTTTAGAAATGGTACTATTTTTATATTTTGCAGAAACTTTTAAAAAATCTATTTATTAATGCTCAGCCTCACAATTTTGAAACCATCACGAGCATTGCTATAAGGCCAGGCCATGTTTAAAATATTTAAGCAGAAATGTTTCTATCTGTAACTCTTTTTATTATTACACTATTACCGTTTGCAAGATGACATATAAAATGCCATACTTAGATATAATAAACTTTTATATCTTGAGAAATGAATTGTATGCAACAAAATTTCATTTTAATGTATGCCGATTAGTGTACATTCAAAGTGACAATAAAGTTTATTCTAAGTCTAAGAAGGAACTGCTGTTTAAAAATACAGCATGAAGCAATAACTACATTTGTTATCTGACAGAAGTTGTATAGATTTAGACAATTTAGATCTGAAACTGAGGATCCTTTGGATGTAACTTCTCTCAGTCCTAACCAGCATTACTACCTAAAGTCAAACACAACTGGAGGCAGATGGTGTGTGTGTGTGTGTGTGTGTGTGTGTGTGTGTGTGTGTGTGTGTGTGTGTGTGAGTGAAAATCTCAGGCTACGTGGTCTTTGATCATGACATCATCCTCTCCATCTTGCAGATGTTGGTCTATGGACATCCCTGATTGTGGAGGGCACAGATTGAGTGAAGATTTGGGGTGGGTGGGTGGAGGGAAGGGGGTACATGTGTGTTCTTTTGAGTAAGTCTTGACTCTTGGTAACTACATAGACTAGTGCCTGTAGTTTTCTTAACAAGATTTTCAGAAATGGTTTCCCATTGCCTTCATAGAGAAGAAGTGTGAGAAGAAAAGAGAGAGAGTGACTGGCCCAAAGTCAGCCAGTTGACTTTCTACCTAAGGCAGGACTAGGATTCATTGTCTCTTGGTTTCTATCCAGTGTCTTTAATCACCACACACCACTGGGTCACATGGGGAAGTTAGAATAGGCTTGTAAAAAAGAAACATTAGTTACTCATAGTCAGAATTAAAATAAAAAAGCCAATTCTGCAGAGGGAAATGTTAAGCTAAATTATGTCCTCCTGGAATGCCATGCACATATAATACCGTAGATCACCTGGATAATTTAATCCATTGTCATTATGATATCAGCCTTTGCTCCAAATACTCACATGTATGGTTTATCTCATGCAGAATTAAACTATCTAATGTGTCTTTGGAGGATATGTTAAGATGGCCTCACCCAGAAGCTATCACTTACAATGAATGGTTTTAATTGATATACCGTGCTTCTATATAACCTTCTGTCAGAGCAGCTATGAACAGACAGTTTATAGGTTTACCAATTGCTACTAATTCAAAGGTATTAGCATTAAGTCTATTGTCAAGCTTTTTATTTATTTATACACACCAGATGCCCGTCATAGCGAAGAGAAAACAATGCTAGGTAATCATTCAGGAGGCTGGTGAAGACAACAAAGAGCCTCTGATTATATTGCACTCTATTTATTCCTACCAGTGGTCTACTGCACCATATAATGACACAAGACATTTAGAATAGGGCATTATGACCTAATCATGCAATATAATACTGTACATATCTACTCAGAAATAAACTCCACTGAGTTCCAATGGACTTACTGTCAGGTACATGTGTATAAAATTGCAGCCTAAACTGAGGTTTCATGTGATATTTGAAGCAGAAATCATGCACCCTTTTAGATGTGGTTATAAAAACAAATCCATTAAATAGGTTGTAGACACATTTGGTTTGTAGACACATTTTTAACTCACGAATGTTAAATTTCATATAGTTCCACGAAGGCTTTGAACTTATCATTTAAAACAAACCTTCACCAATAAAATATATATATCTAAGTAAGTTCTCAGTAAATAGTTACATGCAAGAGTAAACACTAGTGTCAAATTCTATGTCTCAATTAATTTCTATGTAAAAAAAAACCTCACACAGCTTCTACATGGTAAAGTTACACACCACATCTTTCTGCAAATTTGATGCCAGTTTACTATTTGTGTGAAAGTGTTCATAGATTCAAAATAAGAAAACAATGAATATGGCAGGTACAGAAATTTGTATGGACAGCCTAGGAATAAATGTACAGTTAAGTCTGAGCAAGAAATATGTTCCCCTTACCTTTAATCATTACATTTTAATCAGGCCCAGAGTGGGTTTTGACAGTGTTTCTGTTTTGCTTATGGAAGCCTGATCAATACTACCCAAAAGTTGGATTATAACCAGTGGTGGGTTGCTGCCGGTTCGGACCGGTTCTTCAGTACCGGTGGCGGAAATTTGTCCCCGCTCGCTGAACCGGCAGCGATGGCCGGCTGGCCATGCCCCCAAACCAGTTCTCCGGTCGCCGCTCCTTGAAAGCGGCTTGCAAAGAACCCCCTGCGCATGCGCAGAGGGTCATTTGCGTGAGGTGATGCGGGCACGCGCGTGAGCGAAGCGATGCAAACTGGTAGGGAAGGTAAGTAGAACCCACCCCTGATTATAACCCAATCCCCCAAATTGCTGGCTCTCCTGGGATGGATCCCAACACGAACATCTCCTCTCAGTCATAACTTGGTTGGTTTTTGCTTTTGTCAATTGTTAGACTCCACCCCCCATGTCCTATTAACAAACAAGAAATAAAAAGAAACAATATTTGGAGCAACCATATTTAATGAGACTTTCTCTTGAATGTAGGGACATGCAAAAAGGTATCACTGATATCCTCAGCATACACATAAAGAGAAAAAATTGTCTTGAAATAATAGAAAATACTTGTAGCTCGGGTTTTAGATTTTGGCAGTGGTTTGCTCTCCAAGCTTGTTTTAACTTAGTTTCTGAACGTTTCGTTACCAGACTAGGTAACATCATCAGTTAAAAAAATGGTCTGCCTGTATCATTATATTCTCAGGGAATCTATAACAACTACCCATTTTAAGGTGAAGTATTTGTGAAAAAGCTCTGTTTTCCTTGTGGATGAGTGCCATAATATTATAATTATTTGCCCTAAGGAAATGGCAGGATCAGTAAATAAAATCAAAGAGCCGTTTTTATTTATACTAAAAATAATTTATTTGGTGAGAAATAATTTAAATTCTGTTGTTTAATTTTTAAATTAGTTACTTGGTCTTTTCTTTAAAATAAACTCTGATCAACTGAAACATACCATGTGTAGGTATTTAGTAAAAGCTATGATGATCTCCTATATAGGATGCAAAATTGCATAATATTGTGGGCTGTATTTTGAGTTATATACAATATATAATTCCATTCATTTCACTTACTTCCTCCTTCTGTTTCCTTACATTTTACCACTTCAGCTCTTCCATAAATTTACTACCTCAGCTCTTCCATAAATTTCATTAATAAAATATTTCATTAGCTTGAATGCTGTTAATGCATATAAATAATCATAGGTTTTGCTGTTTGTAGAAAGTACTGCCTCTTAGGATTTGTTATCCCTGAGAAATTGGCAAGCCCTTGGGAGTTGTACCAGTTGTAATGAACTGTCTGCTCCATATCACAACATTTTCAAGGAGCAGGTAACTGTTGTGGTTTAGACACACCGCTTATCACATTGCTTATCATACTTTGCTGATTGTGGAATGTGCTTGTCTCCCTTTTTGGTGAGATTTCTTAGTCTTGGGTATGCTAGGAGTGAAGTGCTTCAGAAAATACATGGCGTGCTTTATAAGGAGACTCTAATATCATCCAAAACTCTGGTTTTATTCTAAGAAAGGTCCCGTTAGGCCTCAGGAAAACAGATCCTCTCTATCTGGCACAGCTACAGTTGAGATAGTAAGCGTAACGTGATAATGCACAGATGTTCTGCTTGGCATTTTACATGACAAAAATAAAGACGGTGCCCAACTTGAAAGTCACCCCAGAGGATATGCTATCAAGGCAGCAAATGGAAGGGGTGTCACTCACAGGCACCTGTTAATAAGTGAGCAGTTTTAAAATTTATGATCTATGTAAAGGCAAATTCGTTTGGGAGGTTATCTCAGACACATATATGGCATGTAACATTCCTCTCACCCGCTGCCTGTTCTCTTGCGGTATGGAGGAAGTTGAAAGTATCACACATGTGCTTCTTCCCTGAAATTTTAATTCAGATTTAGTCAAAATTTGATTTCTTCCCCCCCCCCCCCCGTTCTTCCAACAATCTTATGGCAGTCAGATCATTATCACCTAGTTTTTCTATTAATTAACAAAAACTTTGTTAGGACTCTGTCCAAACGGTTGGGTTGGTTAATATAAACAAGCCACAAATCACTGTTTAATGTATATATGTAATATGGCTTTAAATGCATTGTTGCATTCTGACTGGCAGTAACGGCCATAAGAGGGAGCTAGAGAACATGGTTAGTTCTCTCTCTTTTGTTGATTCATTGCTGAAGTGACTTCGTGTCTGAGAGTAAGCTCTGTGTGTAGCTAACTATCTGTGATAGTTGAAATCTTTGTTTGCTGATTAAGACAAAGAAAGGCTGGTAAGAAGACTGCTGTACTTCTGAATACTGACTGACTGAACGTGTATGACTCGGACTGTTATTTCGACTGTGCTATCTCTTTAAGTAAACTACTTTTATACACTTTAACGTATCTGTCTATTGACTGAATCATTACTCATATTTACTGCAACATTACGGTGAACTGTGCAAACCTTCAGGGCCCAGAGGTTACTCTGCACAATTCCTTAACAAACTTCCAGGACAGCTGCAATGCCATCAAATTTTGCTACTTTGTTTCAAAAAAGAAAATCTAGATATACTAAATCTCTCATTGTTATGACTTTTTAACTGGGTAACACAGTGCAACATAAGGCAACAATTTTTGAACCAAGGTACCTCAAATGAGCTAACTTAGTACAGAATGTCTCCAAAATCTAGGACCCGTGACTCCTAAGGGAAAGAAATTTGTAGAAGATATGGCTGTTTAGAATAGAATAGAATAGAATAGAATAGAATAGAATAGAATAGAATAGAATAGAATAGAATAGAATAGAATAGAATAGAATAGAATAGAATAGAATAGAATAGAATAGAATAGAATAGAA
>QLTV01002835.1:1573951-1585306 GCA_003457575.1 Thermophis baileyi
TATAGCGTCGTTTTGAGGGTAGGAGTTGAAACAATTTATGTCCAGGATGCAAGGGGTCAGTGAATATTTTCACGGCCCTCTTTTTGACTCGTGCAGTATACAGGTCCTCAATGGAAGGCAGGTTGGCAGTAATTGTTTTTTCTGCAGTTCTGATTATCCTCTGAAGTCTGTGTCTGTCTTGTTGGGTTGCAGAACCAAACCAGACAGTTATAGAGGTGCAGATGACAGACTCAATAATTCCTCTGTAGAACTGTATCAGCAGCTCCTTGGGCAGTTTGAGCTTCCTGAGTTGACGCAGAAAGAGCATTCTTTGTTGTGCTTTTTTGATGACGTTTTTGATGTTAGGTGACCATTTTAGGTCTTGAGATATGATAGAACCTAGAAATTTGAAGGTCTCTACTGTTGATACTGTGTTGTCTAGTATTGTAAGAGGTGGTAGAATGGGAGGGTTTCTCCTAAAGTCTACCACCATTTCTACGGTTTTGAGTGTATTCATTATTACTGGCTGCAGCTGTACTGCTGATTTAGTCACATGATCCTCATTTGTCGTCATTGTGACAATTTCCCAGCCAGTCTCACAATCACTCACTCACTCACTCCCCACCCAGCAGCAGCCACTTACCTTCCTGCAGGGAAGGGGAAGGGGAAGGGGAAGGGGGGAAGGAAGGAAGGAAGGAAGGAAGGAAGGAAGGAAGGAAGGAAGGAAGATAGATGCTCCTTGCCAGATTCCCACAAAGAAACTCAATGGGGAAGCCAGCAGGAAATTGGAAATCATTCCTGCTCCCACAGCTTTCCCCCCACCTTTGGTCATTCTGTTTTTCTGTTTAGGTAAGGAAATATCTCTGAAACAATGACCCAATGGGGCACGAGTTGTCTAGTGCTTCTTAAAGATCAAATTCCAACTATATAAACATTGGGGGGGGGGTTGTATATGTTTCTTTTGTTGGTTGAGGCTGTAATAAAGTTTTTATCTATCCTTGTATATAGCATCCCTAATGAGTAGCCTAGGTATGGATGTGCCCTGAATTTTGGTTTTCAGGCAATACAGCCCTATCTTATCTATGAAAGTTAATCAGAATTATTTCCAGATAAGAAAAGGATTGTTTGGCTACCTTTCTGTGCACTTGTCTGGGAGTGCAAGGCACACCTCTTGTCTTGTTGCCTTGCATTCTTTTATTCTACAGTTTCATTTGTGAAACTGAGTATTGAAATCAGATAACACCCCCTGAATAAATGAACAGGAATAAGCTTAACAGAGGTAACTCTATACAAGATGGGTTTACTAATGGATGAGTTCTTTGTGAATGCAAAAATGGGGGAGGAACTGGATTCTCTTTAGCCCTCAAGTGTACTACTTGTATTTTTCTGATAATTGAAGTTATGATTTACTACTCTGCCTGCAGCAATTTCCAATATATTGAAAGACAAATTTGAAATAAGAAAGCAAGGGGTAAATTTAACTTTTGATTTTAGGAAAAATTAATTGGAATTCTAACTCAAATAGAATGCTAGAATGATGAGCAATGGGAATTACAGAACAGAATAACAGATTTGGAAGGGACCTTGGAGGTCTTCTAGTCCAACCCCCTGATCAGGCAGGAAACCCTATACCATTTCAGACAAATGGTTGTCCAATCTCTTCTTAAAAACTTCCAGTGATGGAGCACCCACAACTTCTGGAGGCAAGTCGTTCCGCTGATTAATTGTTCTAGCCTAGAGCACTGTTGTAGAAGACAAGGGCAATGGCAGTGCTGTTGTTTTACAGACCAGACTTCAAACCTCAGTTCAGCTGTAAACTGAATAGAAGACTCATTAAATTATACTCAGAGATCCCATCAGCAGACTCAATAAGTAAGATCTGCATGGGGAGTGGGATGCAGTCTCCTTCCCACCAGTATGTATATTCAGAATAATATTTTGTTATCAAGATTGTTGTTGAGTATGATAGGGTACGTAATGTACTTTGAGCACTCAAAAATATCATCGATGCCAAGTTAGTAGCAGGACTGAATCCAGAGATCTCATAAACAGTCTCTGCTCATGAGACACTCTGCTTGGAGTGGGGCAATGTTGTATGACCCCTGTGGTCTCATAACCTCTTTCCAGACAGTTGGAAAGTCTTCTAAAATAGCATATGAAGCAGTGGTGGAACTCTAATGACTCCATCACAAGTTCACCAGCCATTTTGTTAATAGTATATCTACTTTTGATCAATGCAATTATGAAAGAGGCTAGACTAGGTTTATGACATATTAATATATTGGAGGCATGTATTTAGAACTTGGATATTCCCAAATTCAAAGGGTTGTTAAGAGAATCAATTGAAAATCATCTGAAGACAATACAATGAAAATAGCACAGGAGCTAAATACTTGTGTTTGCTGAATATGTTTGGAAGTTATAATTAAATTCTGTCTTTGGTTGCTGTACAGCCTTTCCTCGTGTCAGAATATGGAGGCATTACCAGACCAATTTCTAGGGGTGACCTCTTGGCTACTGAACAGATTTATGGCTCTTCATATACAAGGGTAAAAGATACTGTAAAAGTTAGCCTCAACTCTTTGGAAAATATTTAGAAATGAACTGACGTTGTTGAAGAACATTGGCCAATCTCTACAAATCTTTCAAAGGAAGTCTAACATAGGGCACTTTTTGTAATGGCAAACAAGGTTCTCAGTCAGAGATAATAGTGTCTGTCCAGGAGAATTCACACAACAGACCTCTCTCTAGTTACCGAAGGGAACTTTGGCTATAGATACCACTTAGAACTCTGGTAACCAATTTGTATTTATGAACACTCCTGGACTGGAAACTTGATTCTTCTTGGAGGAATGGAATCCTGCCAGAATATGTTGGGCACAACTTCCCAGGATCAGATAGATGATTACATAAATGTCTGATACAAACTGATGATGTAAAAAAAAAATTATAATTTATGATGCCATAATGCCAATCTGCCCTTTTGTCCTGCTGTTTGATGCAAGTATGCAAACTTAAATTGCAGCATTGTGACCCAGATTCTCATTTCCTTTTCTTGGCCTATTGCAGCATTGGACAAGCATAATATGGCAAGAAATGGACTATGCTATGCTTCTTCTAGCATAGGAAAGCTTCATCTCTTGCCCCTTTTCCTATCAGAAGCATATACAATCCTGCTGTTGTCTGGTGGAGGGTAGATTATTATGGCAGATGGAAAATGCTGTAACAACAAGTTTCTCCTTTCCTTTTTTCAGAATTAGATGCTGGTGTTCAAGGATATGTGTTTCAACCTATTTTGTACAACCTGATCCTCATTACAAGCAGTTTTAAAGTAACAACATGGCTTAATACAATAAAGAGTCAAATTGCACTTTCTTAAACGAGTTTCATAATTGCAAAACTTTCCCACTATGTCCTTTCTGAAGAAAAGAATTTCTAGCTAAGTACATAAGTGACTTTTTTTTGTCCCAGACTTGTTCTTTAGTAAATTGCATTTTTCATTCCATGAGACTAAACAGCTCTTTTACAGGGGAAATTCAGAGAATGTTCTGAATTTTTTTTAAAAAATTAGTAGCAATGTTTATATTCTACCCGATTAAACATTCTCTGGAAAATTGGAATAACCTTTAGGCTAGAGGTTTTAAACAATGCAGAACCATAATCCCCTTAAAATGATAAACAAATGTGCCTTACCATGCAGAAAACTAATGATTTCACTGGGAATAGATTTGGCAAGAAAAAGGATATGTATTTATAATTATAGATATTGAATCAATATATCAGGGGAATATCATAACTGCCAATGGACTTGTACAAGCAAAGCAGGGAGCAAAGCCCAGAACAATTCTGTCAGTCTGTCTGTACAAGTTGGATCAATTAAAAGAAATGATATATTATTTTATTCATGAATATAGCATAGGTTAAACTTTTGCTTATCACTGATTGGATGCAGATTGTGAGATATAACAACATCTATTCTGTTAGATTCGCGCGGGAATAATAGTCGAGACGTAGGAACTGTTCAGCACCTTTTATTGTGGCTAGCAGGAGCTACAGCAGATTGGCGGCTAGCAGCAGGGAAGCCGCTTTTAAGGGTTTCCCTGCAGCCAGCTTGGCCAGTGACAGTGGTTTAATTTTCCCGCCACTGACTAAACCAATCAGCGGCGAGTATGCAAATACGTACTCCTACGTCAGTACATAACACCCCTCCCCTCTTAGTTCAGCAATTGTCCAATCAGTGTCCGATATGAGTAACGTAGTCACACAAGTAGGTGGGTCGCCGTAAAGTCCTACTGGGCCTGCACGATTCAGTTCCTCGGGAGTTCTCACCAGGTGCGGACATGGTCTTCGTTGCTCCGTCTCCCAGCCATGGAAATATCTGGAACCGACCTCCAGGCGTGGAGGCTGAACTTCCTGCTCCGTCGTCCATCGGCCCTGGCTGATGACGCTGGACCTCGGGGACCCCCGGTAGGTGTTCACGTTCTTCCTCCGGGCTTGAGAATAGCATTCTTTGTTGCTGTTGTTGAGTCAGGGCCTGGTCGTTGTCATCCATGTCTGTGTGCCTGGAACTATATGATTGGCGGGGCGGAGACCCGCGTTGTTCCGTTGTTTCTGGGATCGCTCTGGGGGCTGGTTCTGCTTCTGGGTGTCTGAGCCAGGAGTCTCCTACTCGGGTCCGGAGTTGGTCTACACGTCGCCTCCATATTTGGCCATCTTCCAACCGGACCCTATAGGACTTAGGGCCGGTGATGTCTGTGACTGTCGCCTTGACCCATTTGGGGTCTCCAGAGAAATTTTGGGCGAACACTAGATCGTCGATGCCCAGTGTTCAGGTTGGTCTGTGAGAGTCTAGAGGCTTGTCTGGGTTATATGTTGGATTAAGTCTGTCAAGTTGGGATCGTAGTTTTTGTCCCATCAATAATTCTGCCGGGCTATGGTTGGTCGCTGCGCTTGGGGTTATATGCTGGGCTAGCAGGAATTGATCGATTCGTTCCTGCCAGCTTCCCGGGCCCATTCTTGTCAGAGTCTCTTTCGTCATTCCTACCATTCTTTCAGCCTGGCCATTGCTGGCTGGCTTAAATGGCGAGACGAGTATGTGTCTGACCCTGACCCCTTGCCAGGATGGTTTCCATTTGTCGGGCTGTCAACTGTGAGCCGTTGTCTGACACCAGGGTGTCCGGTAGCCCGTGGGTCACGAATAGCCTTCGTAGTGCCCTTATGGTGGCTTCGGTCGTTGCTGAAGGCATGTTGACTATTTCCAGCCATTTGGAGTATGCGTCAACGACTATTAAAAATGTCTGGCCCACCATTGGTCCGGCAAAGTCTATGTGGACTCTTGACCATGGTGCGTTTGGGGTCTCCCATTCTACTGGGCTGGATTTCGGTGGAGCTGGTCTGTTTTCTTGACAGGGTTGACACGTGGCCACCCAATCTGCGATGTCCTGGTCCAGGCGTGGCCACCACAGGTAGCTTCTTGCTAGCGCCTTCATGCGCATGATTCCGGGGTGCCCAATGTGTAAAGTCCTGATCACCCTGAGTGTTTGGGGAATCACAACTCTCTCCCCCCATAGTAAGCAGCCCTTAAGCGCCAACAGTTCCGTCTGTTTATTTTTAAATGTCTTAAATTCCTCCCCCTCTTCCTCCTGTGGCCACCCCCTCAACACCCAGTTCATCACTTTGGAAAGCACCCTGTCCTTTCCTGTGTGTTCCGCGATGTCTCAGGATGTGATGGGGCTCATTCATTCTATGTCGATGAGGAGAATTTCGGCCACAGGAGCTGGATCTTCCACCAGGTTGGGTTCCGGGTAGTGGCTGAGGGCATCCGTGTGGGCGATGCTTCATCTGGGTCGGTGGAGGAGAGTGTAGCTGTAGCCGGAGAGGAAGATTGACCATCGTGTTAGTCTAGGCGACATGTAATGTGGTGTCTGGTTGTTTCCAGCGGGTAAACCCAGCAGTGGTTTGTGGTCTGTGATCAAGTCAAACTTGCGGCCGTACAGGTATTCGTGGAAGCACATGATGCCGGCCACTGCTGCAAGCGCTTCCTTGTCTAACTGGCTGTAGTTGCGTTCAGCCGGGGATAGGGTCTTCGAGTAGAAAGCTATGGGGGCTTCTGAGCCGTTGGGTAGCTTATGGCTCAGTACTGTCCCCACTCCATAAGGGGAGGCGTCGCACGTTAATATTAGGGGGAGGTTTTCACTATACTGCATTAGGATGCTGTCTGAAGAAAGTAGGTCCTTTACTGTGGCAAAAGCATTGGCCTCTCTTTGTCCCCAAGTCCACGTGGCCATCTTCCCCAGGAGTCTATGCAGCAGTTCAGCAACTGTTGCTTTCTGTCGCAAAAAAATGGCATAGAAGTTTAATAGTCCCCAAAATGCTTGTAGTTCTGACTTGTTTCTGGGGGTTGGTGCGTCCTTTCCGGACCTGTCTATTAAGAAACCCAAGAATTCGACACTGGTGACCCCTATTTTACATTTGTCTTTCTTGACTTTAAGCCCCCATTCTTGAAATCGCCCTAAGACGAGCCGCAGCCTTTGAATTAGTTGTTCTTCTGAGTCCCCTGAGATGAGGACGTCATCGAAGTAAGGGACTACTCCTGGAATGCCATTTAATAGCCGTTCCATTAAGCATTGGAATAGTCCAGGGGCCACGCTGACCCCAAATTGCAACCGGTTGCACTTGAATGCCCCCCTATGGGTGACAATTGTTTGTGCTTCGGCTGTGGCTGCGTCTACAGGCAGTTGCTGATATGCCTGGACGAGGTCTAATTTGGCGAATATTCTTCCGTTGCCCAGGGAGTGTAAGAGATGTTGGACAACAGGCACCGGATATGCATGTGGTTGTAGGGCTTTATTGATGGTCCCTTTATAGTCCGCACAGATGCGAACGGACCTGTCCAGCTTCATGGGGGTGACAATGGGGGTCTCCCATGTAGTGTGCTCAACTGGTTCTAATACCCCTTGGGCTATTAGCTTGTCCAGCTGCTCATCGACTTTAGGTCGGAGCGCAAAGGGGACCCTTCGGGGCTTAAGCCTTATTGGGGTTATGCTGGGGTCTAGGCTAAATGATATGGGTTTGCCCTTATATTTACCTAGACTCCCATTGAAAACGGTCTGGAAGTCTGTAAGGAGCTCGTCCAGCTTGTCCCCTCTTATTTGGTGCAGTCCCGTGATTCCGATGTTGAGCGGTTTGAGCCATTCTACCCCCATCAGTGTTGGCCGGTGTCCTTCGATGACGGTGAGGTGCAGGTTCCCTTTGAATTCTTTGAAGGTGACTGGGACTTCTGCTCTTCCAAGGACTTGGATCCAGTTTCCGTGAAAGTCGTTTTGGCAGATGTCTTGCGGTTTTGTCTTTTTGTGATATTGGGCATCAGTTGTTTTATTGTGCCCCAGGCCATGATTGTGAACATGAAGCTGGTGTCGAGCTCCATGTTGCAAGGCAGTCCATTTATGGCCACTGTGACTACGAACTTTTCACCCTGGTTGGCATTTGCGTGCCCCACTGAGGTGTGGTAGATGCCCCGTGTCTTTTGGGATCCATAGTCATCCCTTCTTCTGCCCCTCTGTGTCCCGGAACGGTTTTGGGCTTGCCTCCCTGGTCCCATGGGTGGTCGGGGTGGGAGTGGGGTTGTTTGGTATTGTGCCAGTTGCGTGGCTCTGCATGCCTCGGCTATGTGGCCACACTTTTGGCAGCGGCAGCAAATGGCATCCCTGAATTTACAGGTAGCCCTGGGATGGCCCCTTAGGCAGCTGGCACAACGGGGCTGCCTTTGATTAAAGTCTCTGGGGCTTACCCTCTTGTCCTGCTGTATTCTGTAGACGTGGTCATCGTCGTCGTCGTCGTACTCCTCTTCTGCCTCTGGAACCTCTGTTCGCCAGTCCGTTTGCCTTTGTGCGTGGTGGACCCCGCTGGTTTTCTGGACGCTGGCTGCAGATGTGTCCCGAGGACTCGGCGGCTCTGGCTTCTTCAACAACATCTTTAAAATTGGCGCCCCTCCGTATGAGAAGTTTTTTTTGTAGGTTGAGGTCCCTCATACCTACGATGATGCGGTCTTTCATCATTTCCTCCTGGTTGACAAATTTGCATCTGGAGGCGATCTTCCGGAGGCTGGCAACGAATTCGTTGACCATTTCCCCTTCGTTTTGGCATCTGTGGTCAAACTCGTTCCTGTGCACCATTGGGGTATCGGAGGGGGCAAAATGTTCTTTTAATGCCGTTTGCAGCGTGGACCAGGATATTGATTCGATGTCCATGGGTGCCACTAATGTTTCTGCCAGTTTGTAGGTCTTGAGTCCGTAGTATGTGAGGAAGAGAGCCCTCTTCCTGTTGTTCGGCAAGTCCTGGAAGTTATTAGCCTCCAGGAACATGCGGAATCTGGACATATATGTTCTCCATTCTTCGGTTTGTGGGTTGAAGAAAGCTGGTGCTGGAGATTGCTGTTGTGCCATCCTTTTAGTTGGCCGATGCAGGTTGGAACGTGCTTAAGATGGCCGCAGATTGCCACGAGGTGTCCTTTGTCCTGTTGTCTTCTTCCACTACCTTCGTCACCAGTGTTAGATTCGCGCGGGAATAATAGTCGAGACGTAGGAATTGTTCAGCACCTTTTATTGTGGCTAGCAGGAGCTACAGCAGACTGGCGGCTGGCGACAGCGAAGCCGCTTTTAAGGGTTTCCCTGCAGCCAGCTTGGCCAGTGATAGTGATTTAATTTTCCCGCCGCTGACTAAGCCAATCAGCGGCGAGTATGCAAATATGTACTCCTACGTCAGTACATAACATATTCCTCTTTCCTTAACTCAAACTTCCCAACTTAAAATTTTGCAAGTTATGTTGGAATATCCAGGCCAGCTAGAAATTTTGAAGACTGATCCTAATACATCTAGATGGAAAAGATTGGCATCAAGATATGTCAATGTAATGTACTGTATTTTTTTCCATCTGTTCAATCCTGTCTGATTCTTGGAGACTGCCTGGACAATCCCTTGCAGTTTTCTTGGCAAGATTTTTCAGAAATGCTTTGGTATTACCTCCTTCTTAGGGCTGAGACAAAGTGACTGGCCCAAAGTCACCCAGCTGGCTTTGTGGTCAAGTCAAGAGTAGAATGTAAGATCTACAGCTTTCTACCTGATGCCTTGAACCACTACATGAAACTGGGCCTTATGAAATGTAACACATTTTATTTATTATAAATATAATAAATTTATTATTAAATATAATAAATAAAACTTTAATAAATTTTATTTATTATATTTAAGGAATCTCTCATTTCTCTCCCCCCATAATTCTGGAATTTGCAAAATACTTTAGATAAAATTCTCACCTAAAATAAAACTAATTGCTGGGATTTTTTTTTTGTCGTAATTATGTGCCATACAATGCTTGAGGTTTATATGTACCAGTTCAATAATATGAACGTAGTTCCATTGATAATGAATATTATACCAGTAAATATATAAAAAATATATAGGGTGAAGTTCTTTTTCAGAAAGTTGTGAATGCTCTCTAAATTGCTGACCAAATGGTAACCTGATGTGTTTCTTCTAGACCAGTATTCTGGGTGAGCTTTAACACCGACAATGTTATTTATCACTTGTTGACAGATGCAGGCCATTTCAAGCATTCTTGTAAGATCTATTTTAAGGCAAGCTAGAAGCTCACATTTTGGAATTAACACAGAATAGATATGTGTGGATTGTGGGAGCTGTATCTTGTCTGCCAAATAAAATACCTCACATGTAAGACATGTCTGCTTCTTTCAGGTACAAAGCTGTAGTTTGTTAATGGTCTAAAAACACTGCCAAAAGCATTCAAGCAGGGCCCTGCTGTCATAATTACACCAGAGATGTGGTAATCGCTTGAAGGAAGAGAAAATTCACCCCTGGAAGCTATTTCCTAATGTAGTGCAATCAGGCCTGAGGAGAGGGGGGTGCAGCCGGTACATTGTTCTGGGACCCATGGAGCTCAAAGGGGGCCCATGAAGGGGAAATTTAAAAAAAAAATTTACAAAACCAAATTTTTAAAAAGAAACACAGTTTCTTTGTTTATGAATATATTTTATATTTCATTTCAGTTTATGAATGGTTATGAAATGTCATCTCAAAAATCTGGAGCTCAAAAACAAGGAAAAACAGAAACGTGATGAGATTAATAAAAAGGGGCGACAAACGCTTTTTCAATTTGGCGTTAAATGCAGCGGTGGCGCTTTCGCGCACATGGCCCGGCCAGGATGGGTAGGGGCGCCTCTCCCGAGTGTGTGTGCGTGTGCGCATGCACCCTCCCTTCCTTTTTGGCCGAGGCCTCTCTGAGCGGCGTGTGTGAGGCGATGAGGCTGAGGAGAAGGAGGAGGAGGAGGAGGAAAAAAGCAGTGGGGACCCATATTAGTCTTGTTCCAGCACTTAATAATCCTCTCAGCGGCCCTGAGTGCAATGATCAAACATTTACTTCCATTAGTTCCAATGGTTTCTGTCCAGAAAGGTTATAATTTAGCTCTTCTGTGAAAAATGCCAAATGAATCTAAAAAGGTTGCATTAGTGTAATGTAAGTGTGTGTGCCCCCCTTGAAAGATGTTGGAGGCCTCAACCACTGCAGAATTTGGTTAGACTTGTTTTTATGGAGCCATAATTCCAAAGGAATTACATTGAATTTGATCTCCTACCAAACCCAGTTTAAGATCTGGAGAGTTATCTTGAAATTTCTAAACCCAGACATACCATATATATTCCAGGTTGACTAGAACGGTCCTAGTTTTGCATTGCAGTCCTGGTGTCTTGGCCAATTCAGAAAAAAAAGTCCCAGAAAGCATGGCTCTTCAGACTACAAAGGGGGAGCAAAGATTTAGCTATGTGTTAGTCTGTTCCTCTTTGCCTACTCAGGAAAGCTAGGGCAGGCAATAGGGGAGTGAGCATATAAGGTGGCTAAATCTATGTTCTCCCTTTGTCTAGAGGCACATGGGTTTAATCATCTATCACCGCAAACACACATTTCATGTCCAAATTAGCATCATCTTCACTACCATCCTATTGTAGGAAGGTAACACCCACCCCTCTCCTAGAAAATGAAATATTTTAGGAAATATTAAAAAGGCAGAATATTGTATTTCCCTGGATGGGAGAAACATGTTTTTAGGCAGGAAATAGACTCACTCTTAATAGCCCCCACCTTTGTCAATGGACCATTAAGGCCAGAGCCCAGCTCACTCATTCCCCCCACCTTTGTCAATGGGCAGTCTATTCTACATAACAAAGATCTACCCCCTTCAGGCAGACCCATCTAGCAAACAGAAACTCAGCAATGGCACCTGGGAAGATTACATCAGCCAAGCCTGGGACACACACACACACACACACACACACCCGAGGTGGCGCAGTGGTTAGAGTGCAGTA
>QLTV01002835.1:1590157-1606333 GCA_003457575.1 Thermophis baileyi
ATGTACTGTGACATACTGAAGCAGAGCATGATCCCCTCCCTTCAGGGACTGGGCCGCAGGGCAGGATTCCAACATGATAACGACCCCAACCACACCTCCAAAACGACCACTGCCTTGCTAAAGAAGCTGAGGGTAAAGGTGTTGGACTGGCCAAGCATGTCTCCAGACCTAAACCCTATTGAGCATCTGTGGGGCATCCTGAAACGGAAGGTGGAGGTGCGCAAGGTCTCTAACATCCACCAGCTCCGTGACGTTGTCATGGAGGAGTGGAAGAGGACTCCAGTGGCAACCTGTGAAGCTCTGGTGAACTCTATGCCCAAGAGGGTTAAGGCAGTGCTGGAAAATAATGGTGGCCACACAAAATATTGACACTTTGGACCCAATTTGGACATTATCACTTAGGGGTGTACTCACTTTTGTTGCCAGCAGTTTAGATATTAATGGTTGTGTGTTGCGTTATTTTGAGGGGACAGCACATTTACACTGTTATACAAGCTGTATACTCACTACTTTACATTGTAGCCAAGTGTCATTTCTTCAGTGTTGTCACATGAAAAGATAGATTTAAATATTTACAAAATGTGAGGGGGTGTACTCACTTCTGTGACATACTGTATGTCGAACAAGAAAGAGCTTTAGGTGAGCCCACTAATCCATACAGTGACTGAATTTTAATTGGGTTTTCTGATCTGCAGCCCGAGAAAGTAACAGACTTGTTCTCTAACTTTTTGATTCTTACAGCTTGAATAAATGCCTCTATTTGCCTCCCGTCACACTTTGCTTTCCCCCTGTTCTGATTTATAGTTTCAGATAACCAGAAAGAAGAAATAGAGTGCTAGGCAATCTGAGTTTTAGTTTGCTGGATCTACACAGAAACATGCACGTACCTACTTATTTGGGCAGGATCCCAGGGAAGTGTGCAAGGGAGTAAAAGAAAAGTCATGATGGCAGCCACAACTATCTGATCAAAAGGAGAACTATATCTCCTTTCTATATGTATTGACTATATGATTGTGACAATCATCTTGATTATGTTGGTGTCCCCAGCAGAATTAACTAGGTACAGGCAAGGCATTCAAGCAGTTGCCAACAACCTCCGGTCACTATGATCAATTTTATTGTTATTATTTTGGAAAGGAGCTGGGACCCAAGAATGTGGTTACAGGGATCAAGGACTCATAATTAAATATTGTTGGACACTATTTATTGTGCTTTAATCTTGCAATCATCAAGTCTGAGCTGGTAAAAATGTTAGACGGTGCAATATGAGAATGGAAATTGAACAGAGGAATCCTTACTCAGTGCAACCCGACATTGATGATACTCCAAAGAGAGCTATAATTTCTGCCTGGCCCATGATCTGCATGGGCCAGTCATTGTCCCTGAGTGCAGGAATGGATGACATAGTTTTCTTCTCACTCCCAGCCCATTGCAAATGCTTCACGTGTCTGTGTTTTCCAGCTTTAGTTCAAAACTGCTATTTTCTGACTGGAGCCATCTTAAGCCCTTAAGAGTGGAAGCTCTTGAGCACTTTGTTCCAATTTGGCAGTGGGTCATTGCCCTTGGCAGCCATTTTGTCTTGGTCTGTTGTGTCCTCTGCGTTCTTCATAATCTTGCTTGCTTATAAAATGGCTGCCCGAGGAGCAGCCGAATGAAAAATCCTCACCCCCAGAAACTCAAACTTTACAACTTCCACTTGTAATCTACCCCAGTTCCCCTTACTTGCTTTTAAATTAGCAGATTAGTACTGCTAATCTTTCCTTTCCTTTTTATAAACCCTGTAGAAAGAAAGGACTGGTAATTCTGTATTTTCTGAAAGAGAACTACCAGTTCTTCTTTTCTTTATACAAATTTTTCTTGAATCTTCAGAGGAAAATAGGAATGAAAGAACAACCTGGTCCTCTGTTGCTTTGATTGTTATAGCATTAGAGCAACTATGCTACAATAAAATAGGAAAAAGAGTGAGGGCGAGATCTGCAATAGTTTCAAAGGAGATAGTATCGGAAAGGGGTGTGAAAGCTTTCATATTTGCAAGCAGCAAAGGAAAATCACAGGAACTGGTGAGGAAGGAAGAACTCCTAAAATAAAAGCACGCATTGATGGTTTGGTCCAGAGGTGGGTTCCTACCGGTTCTAACCGGTTCTTTAGAACTGTTAGTAAATCGGTGATGATGTCATGAAGCCGGTTCTGTCGGTGTCTCCATGGGCGCCGCCATCTTGGATTTTGCTTCTGCACATGTGCAGAAGCTAATTTTTGCTTCTGCGCATGTGCAGAAGCTATTTTTTTATTGCTGCGGGCACGCGCGCGCACGGCGCGACCCTGAGCAAACCAGCAGCAAAAGGATCCAGAACCCACCCCTGGTTTGGTCAACAGAGAAACCAGCCAGGGAGATTTACATTCCCTGTCTGGAATGTAGGTTGTGTGGTAGACAATAGTGCCAACTGAATACCAGCCAGTCCCATTGATACCGTAGAAGATATTCACATGTGTGCTATTTGTATATATTTGTGATACTGGTTACATTGGAAGAATGCAAAGATTAGCTTAGCCCAAAGATCACACATACACAGATGAAGCACAATATACATAATTTTTAAGCAATGAGCACTCATCATATAGCACAGGTTTATATATAAATTTCCCTGGTTTTATTTTTCAGCTTTTCCAATTCCAATCTCTGATAGCAGGACTAGGAAAACCTGATTTTCTTCTCTCTTTCAGATGGGCCATAAAGAAAACCATCTTAAAATCTGGGGAAATGGCATCATTCCTTTTAATAAGATGGCACAAGAGTTTTTATTAATTAATTAATCTTAAAAGCTAAGCCAGAGTTCCATGGGCAAGGATTAATTTTTATGGCATTTTTGTGGGCTTTCGGTTGAGATTTGCCAATGCAGAAGCAAAGCCAGGGCACAGCCTTAAACTGTATATTATTTTTGTTTTGAAATTTAAAAAGGGAAGGAGAGGAAAACCCTTAGGGTACCTCAGAAAGCAGAAGAATCCACATATTTCAGAGTCCAGCAGCCTTTATTGGTAGCAATACTATTAAATTAAATTTGTTAGAGATTAAAATGTTTGATACAAATGTTGGTGATTAGAATACTCCATCAACTGTATTATAAGTTATGTCTGACTCCACTATTGTAAAATCCTCAAAACCATTGGTTATATTGTCATCCAGTTCTTCCTTCTCTGACCAAGTTTCTGTCCCCACACTTAAAGGTGGAAATTGAAAACTATTGGGAATTGTTGTAATTATAGAACTGCCTATCTGTACTCCCCTTTCAGGAGGAATTATTGGTGATGATCTATCAGTCAGCATTTCTTTTTTCAGTTGCTCTTCTCTTGTCTAAAAAGAGACAAGTCTTTAGACAGACTAGACATAACACTTTTTTGAACACCAAACACACACTTGTGCACATGCATACACACAAAACTAGCCCTAATTAAGAAATTACTAATATGGATGGCGTCAACCTGTGAGAATACTTAGTGGAATTACAGAGAAAGAGCCTAACCTGATCTCCATCTATTGATTTATTTTAATCTAATTAAATTATTTCTACATCGCTTTCTCTCCTGAAGCATTTTCAACCAAATCAGTAGTAAAATATATAATAAACAACATTTTAAAACAATACGAAGTAATCTTAGATTAAAAACTAAAGCATAATGAAAATGCAGAGGAAGTTTTCTTCCAACATTCATACCAGGACAGCCTGGCTGAATGTTTTCAACAGGAGCCTTAAAATTGTAATAGGAAACACCTCCGGAATTTCAGAGACAAGAGCATTCTGAATCATGGAGAACCTGCCTTTGAGCATCTCCTAGATCAGGGGTCTCCAACCTTGGCAACTTTAAGACTTGTGGACCTCAACTCCCAGAATTCCCCAACCAGCAAAGGTGGCTGAGGAATTCTGGGAGTTGAAGTCCACGCATCTTCAAGCTACCAAAGTTGAGAAATATTGGTCTAGAGCAGGGGTCTCCAACCTTGGCAACTTTAAGACTTGTGGACCTCAACTCCCAGAATTCCCCAACCAGCAAAGGTGGCTGAGGAATTCTGGGAGTTGAAGTCCACAAGTCTTAAAGTTGCCAAGGTTGGAGACCCCTGTCCTAGATGGCATTCAGGAGTTCTGATCTTAGTGATTGTCTGGGTCTATAACAACAGATACAGTATGTGTGTGACAGGTATGCCAATCCCAAGTTATTTAGGGCCTTGTATGTTAAAATCAAAATGTTGAGCTTGACTTGGTAACTGGCACTCCATGCAGTTGTTTGACTCGCAAAGAGCATCCTCAAGCCCCAGTCGGCAACCTGGCTGTCACATTCTGGACTGGCTAGGGGTGCAGTCTGATCAGAGCAAGTCAATTCCCCCTTCCTGAAACTTGGGCCTACCCAGTCCAAAAACATCTGACTTATTGAAAATCATTCCCAGTTTATTGCCCTCTTCTACTGATCACTGCATCCAGGCACTGGTTCAGAATATGCACATATTCTTCTGATTCAGACATTACGCAGAAGTAGAGCTGAGTCACCTTTCTATTGGGAACATCCAGTTCTATGATCTTTGGTAAACAAAACTGGGGATGTATTTCACAGCATTCTATAATATATTTGCTGAGGTTTAGGACAGTCTAGGCCCTTCTCTATTTAATGTATCCTTGATTACCAGATATGCAAATGCTAATAGAAAGTGGGGTAGGTTAATATGTGGTTTTTTTACCTTATTTTCTGAGTCTTCTGTTGATAAAGCATGCAATTTCTTCTGTTTAAGTTCAAGCTTTTCCAGTTTGGCGGGTGGTTTTTGTAGTGTCCTTTCTGCAGGTACCAGCTGTGGAAATACAAGATAATTTATGAAGGGGATATTGTATTTTGAAGGAAAACAGGCTGTTCTACTCTATATATTTACATGAAAATATAAATTACAAATTATGAAAATATAAATTAAAAACACTGGGAAATAAAACAGGAAATAGAAACTACTCAGTGATATTTATGATGGTTGAATAAAAAGTAATACCATCACTTACATAACTTTAATTTAAATAGGGATATTTTAATACATGAACCAGGAAAATAATTCCTGAGATGACCTCTTTTGTTACCTCTATTTATTTCTCCACATAATCATCATTATTTGCTACTTTGTCTCTTCAACCAAGTCCTGACAGTCCTTTCCATCTCTTCATGTTAATCAAATAGATACCCATAAAGGCTTTACTTCAGTTTTGGGAAAAGGTGGAAGTTGCATCACATTAACCTGATGGAGCATTGCCTCTTGGATAGCTCAAGAGGTGTGAGGTCTTTCACCTATCCTTCAGAGCTCTGCTTAATTGTTTTAAAATAGCAATAGCAATTGCACTTAGACTTATATACCGCTTCACAGTGCTTCTAAGGGGTTTACAGAGTCAGCATATTGCCCCCAACAATCTGGGGCCTCATTTTACCGACCTCGGAAGGTGGAAGGCTGAGTCAACCTTGAGCCTGTTGAGATTTGATCTGCCAAATTGCAGGCAGCCGGCAGTCAGCAGAAGTGGCCTGCAGTACTGCACTCTAACCACTGCGTCACCGCGGCTCATTTTTGAATTTTGATTTTTTTTCAAATTTTGACTATTACAGCATAGTGGTCTGAACTGATAGCACTGCTGGGTTCTAGGAAATTCATGTGAATAACATCATCTGCATTCCAAAAAACTGTAACCTTGAAGCTTCGGTTTTCTGATCTTTTTCCCTTACATCTGAGTTTTGTGATGATGTTGCATGGGCTGATGCTTCATTTTTGGGTCATAATGATGATGTTTCATAGGCTGGCACAATGCTATGAAGAAATTCCTCACCTTCCATTGGATAGCATGACAGTTGCTGGCAAATTCCAGTTCTTGAATGTTTCCTTTCTGCTGTCGGCATGCAAGGAACCTATTTTGCACAATCCTTTTCAATTCAATTCAATCTTTATTACTGCCATAGACCAACACTATCCTTTTGATACTGAGGAACATCAATAATGCAATCTGCACACTCCTGTGAAATGCCAAGCTTGACAGCAGTTCCCTTTCCATAACCTACCTATTGTCCTTAATTAGTTTATCAAACTTTTTCAAATGAATTCTGTTAAGTTGCAGTCATATGTCATCCACTTATCCTTAATCACACAAATCAGCTCTTCTCAGTTCACCATCTTTACATTTTTTTGGCTCAATGACACCACGGTATTCACATCAACACAGTCATCACTATAAACAATCTGCATTAATGGTGAATTTCAATTGGAGAGACTCTTCAGCAGTAAACATTCAATCATGGCATGTTGCTTAAAGCACAGTGACTAATATTCACTGCAGATTTCCATTTCATGAACAAAAGCATCACGACATTTTTCTCATAGCAACTTCCTGACAACTGAAATGAAAGAACAGATGCTGAACAACACGTCGGAGCATATCGTACTGCCATCTGTTGGTGACTTTACAACATTAGAGGCATTACTTTTCATTCAGCTCGTAATTGTAGTTTTACAACTGTGAATGTACATCTGGGTTTAAAATTTATTATACTCTAAAAGGTGATTATGGCTAACATTTGAGATTCTGATACAGCTCAACAGTGTCATTTTGAATGCCTAGTAAATTAATATCATTGCAGAAAAATCTGTATTCTCATCTTTAATTTCCAGATACATATTCTAAACTTAAGCCAGTTTGTGCAATATTTTACATTTCGATTTAGACATTTTATACTTCAAGCACAGATCATTGAAAAGTTGAGGACAAAACTAAATAATTTTCTGATTTGCTGAACCAACCCACAAAAGTCATGGTGAATATCAAGTTATTGGACAAAACTACTGTATGTTTTTTCTAAGTTGTTATTTTTATTGTTAAGCATTTTCTTAACAAAATCTAATCAGAAAATAAGATAGTTTGCAGAACAATAAACTACATCAAAGACTAACTTCTTATTCCAGCAGATAACAAGGTTCTAGCTAAGCCAGACTTGCATTATTAAATGTGCATGTGAACGCTTCTGTTTTTTCTTTCCATTTCATATTTGCATAAATAAACCTTTGTTTATACCTCAGTGTTTGTATTTATTTTAAGAAGGTTTTTTCCCCTAACATCTTCCTCATAACTGCATACTTCTCTCAGGATTTTGCAAGGTTTGTTTCTATTCTAGTTCAGTTCTCTGCATCATAATTTGGGGAGAGGAGTTATGAATGACTACAGAATAATATTTAGAGATAAAATAGAAAACATATACAGAATACTGCTTTAACAGAGACACAAACTTATTGGTCCCATTGACTCAATATGATGCTTGTTGATTGCACTGTGATAATTAATAGCTCTGTTTTCTTTCACAGCATTGTAAATTCTGATATGATCATGAGGAAATTTTATTTCATTTTGGTATAGCAAAAGATTCAGAAATATTGTTATGGATACTTGCACTTGCTATATCAATTAAAATTCATTGCAAATTGGTTTACATGGTTTACATTGCAGCACTAGTTCCATTTACCTAGCATCATCAAGTCTTATATAGTAGCTGGTTAAATAATGATGGAGTGTGACCAGGGGTGGGTTCCTCCCGGTTCGGACCAGTTCTCCCGAACTGGTAGCGGCCCGCTGGTGACATCACGATGACATCACCGAACCGGATCAGTCGGTGCCGGTCCGTGGGGGCCGCCATCTTTTTTTTTGAATTTTTAAAAAAAAATTTTAATTTATTTTTTTATTTTATTTTTATTTATTTTTTCCTTCTGAGCATGCGCAGAAGCCGACTTCCGGCACTGTGCATGCGGTTGCCATCTTTTTTTGGGCTTTTTTCCCCCCAGGATTTTTTGTTACTGCGCATGCGCGTGCGCGCTTTGCGCGCGCGCGCGCCCACGAGGTGCACCCACGAGGCACGGCAGAGAGGTAAGTTGGAACCCACCCCTGAGTGTGATGTTACTATTCTAGCTCTACCCTTTGATATTTGTGTTGGGACATTGCCTACAAGCATGAAATTATGTACCTCAAGAGGATTGCAACACACATTTTATCATTTTGCAGCCTTTCACAAACACCTATGAATTGAAATGCAATTTTAGAATATGCTGAACATTTTCACAAGGTGTTTTTTTTAATCATGTAATGAACCAGACCAGCATTATCATTTTTATCATTTTGGCTTTGTATTTTTTGTTATTGTTGGCATTTGACCTTTTTGAAAGTTGAAGCATATTTTAAAAATAGATATATCAGAATTCGATTCTGAATAAACATTGGTAAGATCGGCCATTAGTGTGGCAAGTTTGAGTACATTCGTGTAAGCAATTACCAGAAGCTAATCATGCTTTTTGCAAGTCAGGTATCAATTTCATTAAAAAGCCACTGAACTAAATTTTCTCTGGTACCATGGTCTCCCTTTTAATTCTTCAGCATGTTTGCAAGAAGGAGGTTAGAATGTTTACTTTCTATTTAGAATGTTTAGTTTCTATTTTTCTCTTTGTGTGTAGTTTAATTCCAGCACACACAAGTTAATCTTGCCTATGTATGCTTATTTGAAATAGACCAACTTCAGACTAGGGTTTATGAAGCTAGTTTGTGGCAACAAACTGTAATTAAAATCAACGTGATTTTAGTGTTTCGTGTTCAAGTAATATACTCTTCTACATACATTCTACATATTAGTTAGCTAATCCCCAGTCTCAGGAAATGAATTTATAGGAGATTTATGGTTAGTAGTATCAGCATGAAGTAGGCTGGAGGAACTTCCTAAAGGTAAAGATAAAGGTTTCTTCTGTCCAGTTGTGTCTGACTCTGTTTCTTGGCTGAGGGAGCCAGCGTTGTCCAAAGATGCTTTCATGGTCATGTGGCCAGCATGACTATACACCGAGCCACACGGAACACTGTTTCCTCCCCATCAAAGTGGTACCTATTTATCTACTTGCAATTGCATGCTTTTGAACTGCTAGGCGGGCAGAAGTTGGGACAAGAATGGGAGCTCACCCCGTCATATATAGTTGGGTCTTGAACTGCCAACCTCCTGGCTGACAAGCCCAGCATCTTAACTACTACACCACCATGCCCCCAGCATGCTAGTAATTCAGGCCTACTTATTCTGTTTGCTTACATGTACTTTTGCCTATTTTTGGCATGGAATTGAAAGTCTATATACTTCCCAGGAACTGTATTTTTAAGAGGGGGAAAAAAAATGATCGCAAAGCTGTTTTGGGAAGAATTTCAAATGTAAGGAGCAACTGTGAAACCTTCAGAAAAACCATCAATTCTCACACCTAGAAGAAAGATCCATTTCTGGAGTAATTCATACGTTACATGCAAAACATCATCTCAAACCTAAAGTATACCAAGCTAATTTTGAAGAACACGTACCATGGCATCATCTGCAGTTCTGTTTTTAGTGGTTGGACATGAAGTCTTGATTATTCCTTGCATCCGAAGTTCTTCCAAAATGTCTGATGATGTCTGTCTTTCTGTTTCTAGCTCGCTAAGTGATTTAATGGCACCTAAATATTTTGAATTATTTTTAAGTGGAGGGAGAGAATGATTAATCAGCTTGGTTTTTTTTTCATATTTTCAATCACTCAAATTAATTAAAATAATATTAACTCATATTTTCACTTAGAGTGCTTGAATGCATGGGGGAAGGAGTTAGAAAAAGAAAGAAAAAAGTATAAATTACAATACTCTTGGGAATAATCTATTTTTCTTCACTTCAATCTCAAAATAGCCTTAAAATATATTTCGAGTTCATTTTTAAAAAAATGTTACATCATAACCTTTTTTTCCATTAATTCAGCTAATTTGGATGTTTAATTGCTACAGTTTTATTGCCCTTTCATCCCACTCCCACCAAAAATATCTGTAAATGTTGCATGGTGCTTAATTTTATTTACCCTTTCTACAAGACAGTTTGGTTTATAGTAAAACCAACTAGCAAATGAAGCTTTCAAGCCAACCCAAACACTCTTGTGTACATGCATGTCATTAAACAGTATTATTCACATTGCCCATTTGAAGTTTTTCTGCCTTTGTTTTTCCTTAATCTTCTTATACATTCCTGCCCTGAGGCGCAGTGGTTAGAATGCAGTATTGCAGGCTAATTCTGCCAACTGCCAACAGTTCGATCCTCATCAGCTCAAGGTTGACTCAGCCTTCCATCCTTCTGAGGTTGGTAAAATGAGAACCCAGATTGTTGGGGGCCAATATACTGACTCTGTAAACTGCTTAGAGAGGGCTGTAAAGCACGGTGAAGTGATATATAAGTCTAAGTGCTGTTGCTATTGCTTATTTTTCTATGTGTTGCCATTTGTGCACCTATAGCTCACCAGCAATCTACCTATAGCTTGGTAATCTAACAATTTCAAATGGTCAGCTGGTATAACCCACCAGTCACTCTACCCAAGAGCAACTCTTTCCATGCCCATCTCAAAAATTATGCTGGAATGCCTGCCAATGTGTATCTGTGGAACAGATTTTAATATGCAAAGAAATTGAAGGACAGAGGAAGGACAAAGATAGGACAGAAGCCCAGGTGTAGATATGTGACAGCTGAGCATTCATTTTACTTCTTACAGTATATTACAAGATCTCATCTCTAAATTATGCAAATCATGCAAGAAACAGTCAATACATCAGAATGATGGTTGTTGAATAAGTACGGTAATTCTTCTCCCTATGAAACACCCCTCTTTTATCATTTATAACACATACCCATATGTTGACTTTTGCTTTGTTCTTTAATGGACTGGGATCCCTTCATTCCATCTTCTGGCAAGCCTCTTCCACAGGAATCATCTGCAGCTGCTGACCCACCTTGTGAGACGAAGCTATCTGTGCCAAGAAATCTTTTCTCTCTTCTAGCCTAAAAAAATAAATTACAGCATCCTTTATGCATATACAATATTTGATATGTTTGTGTGTGCCTGCATGCACACTTCTGGGTGTGTTGGCTAAGAGATTGGGCGAGCTGATTGACTGCCGACTTCCCTAACTTGACTTTTTCCATATCTGTTGGGACACAATTTGCTGCCGTGAACAGATGACGCCTGTCCTTTAAGCTCTGTGCTGGCTTCCAATCATCCTCTAAGTGCTGGTTGTTGCCCAGAAAGCCCCCAATGGTTTGGCTCCAAAGAATAGATAGCAACTGCCTCTTCTAGACAGAATTGGCTCAGGCAACTTGATTGTTCTGGATACATTCAGAGATATATCTACTTTGGAAGTAGCCCATGTTGAAATCAGCGGTGGGTTGCTCCCGGTTCGGACCGGTTCTTAGAATTGGTAGCGCCGGTGGTGGGAGGCTCCGCCCACCCACCCGGGACGCTTCTGTGCATGCGCAGAAGCAGCGCGTGCACGCACAAGCGTGCGCGCAAACCGGTAGCAAAATCATTTACAACCCACCACTGGTTGAAATGTATATAGCACAGTCAAACAACAGAACAGGAAATATTTTATGACATTTTGTATTATGTCATAAACTGTTTTATGATAACTTTTATGTCATAAAATGTTTTATAAAGTCTGCTAAATTTCAATTCCTTGAGAGTCCTCTGTCCTAGATCTTGGACACTTTCTGTAAGTTAGTCCATTTGAGGTACTTTGAGGTACTCAAAGTACTATGATGAGGTACTCAAAGTACTATGATTTGAGGTACTTTGAGGTACTATGATGCACTTTTTCTGCCCGTTTAAGGTTATGGGAAAGAGATTTTTAGTAGTCTATAGGTTGCCTTGCCCCATTCAGAGTTTTATGGTAGTAGAGGATAAAGTTCCCACTACAATTTTCATTTTTTTTCCATTAAAAAAATCTATTAAGGAGAAAAAGGTGCAATATTTATATTTTGGGGATATCAGTAACAGTTTTTTCTCAGAAGAAACATGAAGACTGAATTCAGAATAAGTAGGCAAGACTGAACAAGAAGTCAACTTTATTCCAGTGTTCATTTTCATAAATACAATTTTCATATGCCATTTCCTACAATACTGTATAAGAATATAGTGTCTTGAGATGCTTCTAGACTCTAGATTGTAGTGGTACTTAACGGCCTAGAATATCCTTTAGTTATAGGAATAGGATAACCACTAGAACAGGGAAAGGATATAATAAAACAATTCCTGAGGAATAATAATATGGGTAGGACTCAATAGGTGGATAAAAGTGCCAACTCCATTCTAAATATGTGGCTGACTTTGCAATGAACAACAACAACAAGTAGTAGTAGTAGTAGTAGTAGTAGTAGTAGTAGTAGTAGTAGTAGTAGTTAGTAGAGTTTGAAGAAGCAGGATAGAAAGTATATTGGTGCTTTTGAAATTTGGTGTTGGACAAAACTCCCGAGAATACCATGGATAGCCAAGAAAACAAACAAATGGGTCATCCCAGAATTCTTACTCAAGACACAAATTACCAGGCTCAAATTATCCTACTTTAGACACATTATGCAAATACCTAGCTCTCTGGAGAAACATCTAATGCTGGTAAAGATGGAAGGAAAGAGGAGAGGATTCCCAACGACAAGGTGGATGAACTCAGTTACAGTGGTGATGAGTGCATAATACTGT
This sequence comes from Thermophis baileyi, assembly GCA_003457575.1. NCBI lineage: Eukaryota > Metazoa > Chordata > Lepidosauria > Squamata > Dipsadidae > Thermophis > Thermophis baileyi. The sequence continues at coordinate 1,602,717 of QLTV01002835.1, forward strand.
AAAACTTTTTAGCGGAATTCATTGGTTTGGAAGTTACCTGGGTGATTCTTAGGGCTATTTATCTATCATCTATCTATCTATCTATCTATCATCTATCTATCTATCTATCTATCTATCTATCTATCTATCTATCTATCTATCTATCTATCTATCTATCTATCTATCTATCTATTTTAGATACTGCCCATCTCACTCTCAGAGTAACTTTGGGCACTTTACAGCTAAAAGCATTAAAGATGGAATGATTAAAGATACAGTAAAAGGTAAATGTAAAGGAGATATTGCATATTTTACTCCACTAGTCGCTGCCGACTATACAGGGCAGTGCTCATCTCCATTTCAAGATCATTGAGCCAGCACTGTCTGAAAACATTTCCGTGGTCATGGGGCCAGCATGACATCACGGAGCATTGTTACCTTCCCACTGAAGTGGTACCTATTTATCTACTCACATTTGTATGCTTTCAAACTGCTAGGTTGGCAGGAGCTGGGGCAAGGATGGGAGCTCACCCCACAGTGTGCAGCTCGGGTCTTGAACCTGGACTGCCGGTTTTCCAGCCGACAAGCCCAGCGTTTTAACCTCTGAGCCACCGCCCTATAAACATACAGTACACCACTAAAATGGGAGCCAACTAAAAACAAAGATAGCATAAATTAAAAGCTAAAAGGCAGAGGGAGTGCCTTCAGAGTGCTAACCATCCCCCAGGTTGCATGCTACACAGTGAGCCCCACACAAGTTGACTTAGCCAGGGCTTCACACCCTTCTGAAAAGTGAGGAGAGTGGGGCCTGACTCATTTCTGGGGGGAGAATATTCCAAAGAAGGAAATGGCAGTGAAGGCTCTCTTTCTGGACCCCCGCCAATTCCATTTTTTAACCAATATAATCTTAACATACTTTCCCTGTCTGATCGAGTGGGATGGGTCAATGTGAAGGAGGTAAGCTAGTTTCTCAGGTTGTTCTGATTAGAAATCAGGTGCAAGGAGGACACATTTTTGCAGGTTGCTATTTGTCTTCACTGCGCCCCATAAGTATATAAATAAACAAAATAGACATTGCAATCTTCTCTCACATTCTCCAGTTTATCTCCAATGTAAAGGAAAGTAAACATCAATCTTAGAACAATTCATGAATAGTGGAAGCAGAGAGAAGATTTAAGAGTGCATTACCTGGTTTGGCGTTTCTCTGCCATGATGCTGATTTTTGGATTCTGATTTCTTGGTAATTGCTTGGCTGGAAGTGCAGCCCATGGGTAAAACAAGATTTAAAAGTAGAACAAGTAGTTCTGCCCTCTGGTTTTCAGGAAAACGGTGTGAGCACTTCACCACTGCTATGAACTTAAGCTGTTGCTATGGTCTGTTGCTACAATAAATCAGACTCAGAAAAGTCTTTTGTCTATGGCCTAATCCTGCAAGTGCTCAGCATCTACCTATATGACCTTGCTTAAACATGCAGAGTTTGGTCTTATGTGGTCAGTAGAATAACGTTCTCAGATCTTGGTGGATTATGCAAGAGTGCTCCCAAACACCATTAAGGAGAGAAAAACACATGTGTATATAGTCTTTTCTCTAGTATCAGTCAGAATCCAGATATTTCCCTTGGCAATAAAACAAAAGAAAAACAAAAATAAAGGGAAAATACTCTCAAATTTATTGGGGGAAATGTTGCAGTTCAGTTCAGTGGCTCTTTCATTTTACATTCCTATTACATTCAAAGTCAGACACACTAATAAAAAAGAGGATTAACTGGTATAATAGAGAATCTTTTTAAAGAAGTTGTTACAAGTTTAAGATAACATATGTTGCCTGCTAATTGCTCTCCACAAAACAGAAAGTTTAAGCAGTGTTCGAAAGTGGTTATTTGAAACATGGAAGCATAGTTAAGTATAGGAAATGAACTACACAACAGTCAAGAAATTATTGTTCTTGAACTCAGTGCTTCATTAAGGTTTATAGTTTACTCTTAATAATTATAATAAGGCCTAACAGGTGATTCCAAATATGATCAATCAGTTTCTTTTGAGCTACGGACCATCCTCATTCTGTTTTTTCAAAGCATGTAAAAGAATATTAGGCTTATGTGCTGTACATTCAATTGCACAAAATAACTTGGAGAAAGGTCTGACCCATTACCCCACACAAAATATTCTATGTCAACCATCACTAACCAGGTATCCTCTAGATGAGTTGGTGGGTTTTCTTTAATTTTTTTTTTTAGTCTCAGGACATTTAGAAGCCTTTGGGTTAAACGTTATTACAGCGTAATACATGAATTCCCTTGAAAGGAAAGGATGTCCAGTAGGCAAATAACAAATAGGGTTTTGTTGAAATATTTGCATTATATTTGCATTGGTTTTTAAAGAAAAGTTTGACTGCCAATTGTCTATTGTGTGTGTGTAGATGCTGGGTGTTTTATTGTTGTTAGCTGCTTAGAGTTATTTGACTGGCCATATAAAATAAACGAATAGATAAAAAGAAAGATGGATGGATGGAAAGAGAGAGAGAATCAGAGATGATAGATAAATAGATAGATAGATAGACAGACAGACAGACAGACAGACAGACAGACAGACAAAAAGACAGAAAGAAAATAGCCCTTTTCTGACAATGGACAAATTATATTACCAACAATATATCAGAAACTCCCACTGACAGCCAACTCATAGTCATCCCAAGAGAACCACTGAATAACTCTTAATATTCAGTGCACAAAGTTCTTCAAATGACAATCACCAGCAGTCATACATACATATTTCTGACAGTGCAAAACAGCAGCTAGTAGATTTAGAGCTGAGGTTTCCCTGGGTCCTATCTGCAAAAATGAAGCGGGCAGCCTCTGCCCAGCCAATGCAAGACCATTGCCATTGGAGATAGCTACTCCAATACAAAGGCCAGCTATATACAGTATTGAAAGGACACAAGGGGCAAATTGAACATGCTCATAATTGGGCTGACCCACCCTATCAAGGACTGCACCCATTGCATACAGCCATGATCTCTGCGGGCACACGAGCCGTCGCCCCATCTCAGCTCCACCGCGCATGTGCAAGCGCCTCCCGCCGGCCAGCTGGTTTTTGGGTCTCTGCTGTGCATGCGTGGGGCAGGGCGCATGGGGAAGATGCATGCGCATGCACGGGGGTGGGGTGCACATGTGGGGGTCACATGCGCATGTGTGGGGGTGGGGGGAGCATGGGGGGTCATGCACGCATGTGTGGGGGAGCATGGGGGGGTTGCATGCACATGCGTGGGGCGCACGCAGGGCATTGTGTGCGCATGTGCATGGGGGCAGGGTGTGCGGAGGGAGGTCGCGCACACATTGCATTATGGGTGCGTGCGCACGCTTTTGGCATGCGGCGACAAAAAGGTTAGCCATCACTGGCATACAGGATGAGGAAAAAGGATTGACATTAACACTATAATTCTACATCCAGAAGAGATAGTTGTAACTCATAATCTATATAAATAAACATGTAAATGTTTGTTGGTTCAAAATCTCCGAAAGTTCTTCACCGATTGCTTTGAAATTTTGACACAACGTTGTATTCGAATACATGCGTATTTTTATATACCTATATTATATAGATGTCACACCTGTGACAGGTAACAGCATGTTGTGTGTG
>QLTV01002835.1:1614864-1625649 GCA_003457575.1 Thermophis baileyi
CAGGAAGATGTCTGCCTGGCTGGTTGAAAGTGCTGAAGAAGCTAGTCACAGTTCTCCTGGCCCAAGCCCTCGTCGCCACTGTTAGATAGTGGGTAGAGATGACAGGAGACAGACTTCCAAAGCAGCTCTTTATTTCAGCTCTTGTATCAGCAACCAGCGAAGAGCAGTCTGACAGCTTGCCCTTTTATAGGGAGCTGTCAGACAGACCAGCCAATAGCGTTTGAGCTTTTTCCCGCTCAAACGCTGGACCTGGTTGGAACCATGTAACACAGTTTAAACAGTTAGAACATAACAGCTAAATTCATAGCTGTAAAACATTAGCTGTATTATCATCACAAGCACAATCATTTTTAGGCTGAAGGTGCACTGGGATTTACTGACAGATCCCTGAATGATTTGTAATAGAATAGCAAGCATTTTTTTATGCCCCATTAGAATAAATGTTGTGCTACAGTCATGCAACTGTATGTAATGCTTTTCTGCAACTCCTCTATTTTTACCAAAAATGTCAATTAAGGAGGAAAAAAAAGTAAAAGACCTGCACAATAACTTTTGATTGGCACTGCTTGAAACTACCTGTGAAGAAATACCAGATATTTATGCATCAGACAGTAGTTGGAATGTATTTAGTAAAAATCAATCAATCTTCTCGATGGCTAATTAATAGCTATGTCTCTTTTCCCATCTCTTTCGGAATTCACATGCCACACTAAATCATAAACCAAGGTTTACAAACCACAATAGCTTTAATGCAATGCAACAAAGTATTCCCAGCACCTAAATCACACAATGCTTAATGTAACTGGACGACCCAGCCAAAACGTAAGCTCACACAATGAGATCATACAAACTCACTTAGTATTTATGTATATTTATGTAACTTAGCGCATACAAATGAATACATCTCAAAACCAGCAGAGGGCAACAAAGCAACAAGAATTACATTGACATTATGCTAGCATTAAGTACAATTGTACTTATTGCATTGTTTACATCATGTATTTTTAACCAGAATAATAGCAGAAATATAATTTTAAAAAGAATGTCACCACCTTGGCCTCACATGCTATATTGGACTTTTGAATATTAATAATATATCCAGCTAAAGGCATAAAAGTACATTTGAACACATTCCTATTGTGTAAGGAATGCACATCTATCTTCAAAAAAAAAAAAAAAGAAATCTGAGTAGAGATATTTGCCAATATTTCAAGAGTAGATTCCTAGTTCCTAGTGCTTATTTCATTGCAATCAGATAAAGACAAGTGTTATGCTAACATGCTTCTAAATTAATTGATTTCTATCGGTTTGTAGTCTAGTTCCTCAAAGTGCAGCTCTCTTATTTGGAGCTTTAGTCTTGGTAGGCTGCAAATAAAGATTTAGCATACACTGAAATTCAGAGATAGGACTCTAGATCACAAGATCATTCTTTTCATCCGATCCTCATGTTATTGAATTTGGAACTTATTGTACAACTTTAAAGCAATATTGACATGCATGAGTTATCACTGACATATAATAAATATGAACTGTACATATCTAAAAGCTCAACAGGTATAACTACAGTAATTACATTTTTTAAAAAACATATATTTATCCTATTATTGTAGGATAAAGTATGTGATGTAAACTGTGTAATGTAGTGCAATGCCAGTTGTTCTAGGCCTGTCCAAAAATTGTCCTTGTCTGTATTTGCTCACCTGCTGTGGGTTATACAGTATGTTGGTTTTAATCATATGTAAATGTATCTGTTATTGCTTAATTCTTTCCTTAAAGCTTATCATTTTCCTTTATACCACCCAGAAAACTAGGAATTACAGATAGGCAATTTGAAAGAGTCAGAGATACATTCATTGCACATATTAATTAAAAATATTTGTTTCATTCTACAAACTTTAAAAAATGTTTATGAATAACCAATACGTTCATATGTCAAGACCCTGAATTTTGCACCAGTATAAACCAATGTTTAATGATATAAATTTAACGAGTATGAAGTGTTTGAATGTCTATGGAGATTCTCAGTCATCCAGGTCATGGTTGTCCCAAAGGTGGTTTTTCAAGAGGCAACTGGACTTTCTGGTTTTTCTTTGAAGACGTTTCGCTTCTTATCAGAGCTGAAGAAGCTTCTTGGATGAGAAGCGAAACGCCTTCAAAGAAAAACCAGAAAGTCCAATTGCCTTTTGCAAAAGCACCTTTGAGACAAGCGTTTGAATGATTTATTTTTGCTGTTGAAGACTAATTGACTCAATAAGGTGAGATAAGGAAAGTCAGACTCTACGTTCCCCCTCTGCCCCCCCCCCAAAGCTAAAACATCTCAAGCTGTTACCTGTTGGAGAGGTATAGTTATAGGGGCTACTTCAAGTCATGGCATTGCCTGAGGTGAGCTGCTGAGCAGTGGACCTGTTTCAGTTTCCATTTCCAGTCCTATTTTCATTTGATTCACGCTATTAATGATAAACCACACATTCCTGAGCTTTATGAGACATCTCGCCCTGAATGCCATGTTCTGAGGTAGGTCAGCTCTCTCTTGAGCTACCTTGAGATTCCTATTTCTGGGAAAGACTCGGGGAGGTAGGGCAAAAGTAGAAGATTAGGACAAGGAGGCATTGGCTTTCTCCAGAATAGAGTTGTTAGCAACAGGGCTGTCTGGAACTAGCACCTCCTTCTTGATAAAGTTGACCTAAGCAAGAGTTTCTTCCTAGAAAACTACTTTGGAAGAAGTGGCCATAGGAAAATCCCTTGAATCTTATTGCTTTGTCACTTCAATAGTAAATACATCTAAAAATAATTTCCAAGTAGCTGTGTTTCAATTCAGTTGGAATTCTGAAATAACTTCAATTGTAAGATGTGCTGCAAGACAGTAAATTGAAATCACATCTTTGAAGTCAAACTTTGCCATATCCAGTAATAAAAGCTCTTGGTGGTACTGCGAAAGAAAGAAGAAAGAAAGAAGAAAGAAAGAAAGAGAGAGAGAGAGAGAGAGAGAGAGAGAGAGAGAGAGAAAGAAAGAAAGAAAGAAAGTAAGAAAGAAAGAAAGAAAGAAAGAGAGAGAGAGAGAGAGAGAGAGAGAGAGAGAGAGAGAGAGAGAGAGAGAGAAAGAGCGAGCTCTGGTGCAAGAATCCTTGAATGCTTGGTACTACTAGTCATGTCTGGAGCACCAAAGTGCTTCTGGGTTGAAAGAATTAGATAGTGGCATCACCGCTGCATGAGGGATGCCCAGTTGTGGGGCTCCTTTCATATTCCCATTAAGTTACCCACTGAAGTGGCAACCATTTATAACTGCTTGGTTGATAGAAGCTGGAGCATGTGATGGGAGCTCACCCCACCCTGCAGCAGCAACTGGATCTCGAACACAAGCCTGCCAATTGTCAGCCCAGTGTCCTAACCTCGTGAACCATGCGCTCCTCTGAATGCTTGGTTAGAGGAATAATTATGGCTATATTGCTTTAATTATGTCTCATTGAATCAAGCCCAGACTGATATATTCTAGAGAAGGCACATTTAAACCTCAATTTAAAATTTGATCTCTTCCAATAAAAATGTATGGGCACAAAGAATGAGCAAACATTTCTCCTTGGTATTCATTAAAAATGGGGAGATGTTGGGAACTCAAGTTCCTCAGAGCAAAAATGTGTGGAATGTCAACAAATAATTGTCTCTTACTATGAGCTGCAGAAAGTTTCAGTCAGAAAAAAGGAGGGAGGAAAAGTCACCACAATTAAAATAGTTATTAGATGAGGCAACATTCTTAACTGTCACAGGCCATCACCTCTTTGGAAATTGCTTGAGCGGGTGTCACCATAAAATTCATTTCTCGCCATGCTGCACTGAATTTCTGGAAAGCTAATTTGGAGCTGCCAAAGGAAGCAAGATATGAACATCTTGTAGTAAAATGGCAGGTGGGAGAAGAGACTTGGCCATACAGCAAAGGATGCCCATGTACAGCTTTGTTGTGATGCACCCATTTCTGCATTCTGTGATATTCACATGATTCACAAAGGGATTAAATGCCTTAAAAAAACCAAGCCATTTGTCACATTTCCCAATGCCTGAATGGTTTCTGCTTTCCTTGTGGACTAATCCTTTATTATGATGGGAAATTTATTTATTTATTTATTTATTTATTTATTTATTTATTTATTAAATAAAATAAATAAATAAATAAATGATGGGAAATGCTGCTGGCATGGCTTAAACTGAGTTCTGCCCTGAAACATCACCTTGGCAGAAGGCTTTGAAAAATCCTTTGCTTAATCAAAATCACTGAACAGTGTAATGAGGAAAATTAAAGGAATTATCACCTATGCTTTGTAAGAGAAGAAGAGGCCTGGGGGGGTGGAGCCTGAGGGGGGTGGAGTCAAGAGACGAATCAGTCTGGAATCCTTATGTTGCCAGCCCCTCTTGAATTCCATTAACTCTTATCTAGTGCCTATTTAGTGCTGTTAGTTGACTAGATTCTTGTGTATGTTGTTGTTCAGTTGCTAAATCGTATCCGACACTTTGCAACCCCATGTACCATAGCACACCATGCCCCCTCTGAAATCACCTCTTTGAAGTCATACTTTCTCCTGGAGTTTAGCCAAATTTTTGTTCATTGCGTCAATGACACTATCTAGCCATCTCATCCTTTCTGTCCCCTTCTCCTTTTGACTCTTGTGGATAGGCATGAGCAAGAAATCTTCTTAATTGGAACTTAACGTGTGGTCCTGATTCTTCACACTTGACATGCTGCGGCAATACAATGTGTAACAAAAATCAGAATCTGGCCCTTTTCCTATCTGATTGTCTTGTCTATTTTTATTGAGAAAGGTGTGTGGGTACATTTTTCAGAGAGAGAGAGAGAGAGAGAGAAAATGAGATGGTAGAAAAAAACGTCATGGAAACACCAAAAGAAACAAAGGAACAAAGCAGAAAAAATATTGAAATGAGAGATTGTCTTTGTGCATAAATAGGCATTTCAACCAGGGTGAGTAAGCAGGTATGATTATACCAGGCTGTTCTATACATAGTGGAAAGTGAGATCAGTAGCTTGTCTTGGTTCAGCATCCTCTTAGGAAGGTGGCAGCTATTTTTAAATTCTATCCCTTTCCCACAACATTTTCCAGCAACTACATCTGAAACACTCGTAGTTTTTAAATGCCTGGTCAAAACAGTTAGAGATCAAAGGGAAAACTCTCACATGGGTTTCTGAATCATCATGAAATACTAAATAGGTTTGCTGAGTAATGGTCAACAAAACTCAGATGAAACAGAACAAAAAGTACCACAAGCTCATTCATAACAGACAACATGGGACTTCCAGAAGGCTGACACTCAGAAGACCAAATGTGAAATTTGAGCACTTGATTTTTAAGCTTTGCACATATCATTTCAGACCAACTGACCATGTCAGCAAGTAGTTAATATAGTAGTTTTCATACAAATTAAGTGCTACAGCAGCCTAAGGCAATGCTGGCTATGAATTCTGGAAATTGTAGTCCAGTACTCCTGGAGGAAATGTCAATGGGGAAGGCTGTGTTATAAAACATTCAGCAAAGAAGACACTTGTTTTTCTATGGGACTGTTCCCATGAACAAATTGTGCGAGAAGAAGAAATTCCATTGCTGGTTGCCTGGGACAAAACTTCCATAGAAGTCTTCTCAATTTAATTTAATCTCAACAGTTTGGGTCCACTTCAGCCAGGGTTTTGGAGAGGATATAGAATAGAATAGAATAGAATAGAATAGAATAGAATAGAATAGAATAGAATAGAATAGAATAGAATAGAATAGAATAGAATAGAATAGAATAGAATAGAATAGAATAGAATAGAATTTTTTATTGGCCAAGTGTGATTGGACACACAAGGAATTTGTCTTGGTGCATATGCTCTCAGTGTACAATAAAAGAAAAGATAAGTTCATCAAGAATCACAAGGTACAACACTTAATGATAGTCCGGGTACAAATAAGCAATCAAATCATAGTAGGAACCAGTCAATATAAATTGTAAGGATACAAGCAACAAAGTTACAGTCATACAGTCATTTGTGGGAGGAGATGGGTGATGGGAACGATGAGAAGATTAGTAGTAGTGTAGACTTAGTAAATAGTTTGACAGTGTTGAGGGAATTATTTGTTTAGCAGAGTGATGGCGTTATGGGACTCAGAGGTGGGATTCAGCAGGTTCTGACCAGTTCTGGAGAACCGGTAGCAGAATTTTTTAGTAGTCTGGAGAACCAGTAAATATCACCTCTGACTGGCCCCGCCTTCATCTATTCTCTGCCTCCTGAGTCCCAGCTGATCCGGAGGAAATGGGGATTTTGCAGTAACCTTCCCCTGGAGTGGGGAGGGAATGGAGATTTTACAGTATCCTTCCCCTGCCACGTCCACCAAGCCACGCTCACAGAACCAGTAGTAAAAATTTTTGAATCCCACCACTGATGGGACTACTTCTAGATCTTTAAGTGGCTTTTGGTACCTTCAACCATGCTGTCCATCTGGGCCTGACCATCTGAGTTAGGTTTTGGTTACAGTAGTTTTCCTTAGTAAGTACATGTAATAGTTCAACAACCTTTAGACAAATAAACAGACTTTTATTATTGGGCCCTCTATTCCTCTCCTTGCTATCCTATTGTTTCTTCAATAAATCATCATGAATACTTTGATCTGACTCAGATTTCTTCGCACTTTTAAATTGCTAAAGTGGTAGAATTTGAACCAGCGTGAGGGACAAAGAGAAAGGGGAACGGGTTAATCTTTGATTATTGGGATGGAAACTTAGCTGGCTGTCTCCTAACTTTTAAGTAAACCACTTTGTAACTCAGGAAGAAATCCATCCTCTTGAGATTAGAGATGGTTGATCTGATGCTGTATATTCGATCTGTAAAAGAAAATTGTCTTAAAAGAAGAAGAGAACTTTGCAGGAGGCGGCAGACAAGAGGCAAAAAGGCAGGCTTCTCAAAAGCAGTGGTTACCTGGAAGGCAGGAGGTGAAGTTTCCAACATTCTCATGTTTTCTTGCCTTGTTCTGTCAAAGCGTATTTGGAACGAGAGAATCATTAAGTGTGCTTTGAAAAGTTTACTTGGGTGCAACAATTTCTCCATTAAGATAACTTGACTTGGGATGAATGTTAATAATATTGGCCCACAGTTCTTTTAATCACATTTTTAGGAGATTCTATTTTAATTTTATTAGGGATGTAACTTAGGGCGCTACTATTCCAGTGCCAACTGACAACCTCAATATCAGAGTTTTCGGTGCCGATACCACCCATCTCTAATCGCCTCAAGCTAGGAAGAGGATGGATTTCTTCCTGACCATATAGAGTGGTTTAGTTAGAAGTCTCAAAATGTATCAGCAAAGTTTGCAACCATCTCTCTGTGTGCTTGTGTGTGCTAGGCCTGGGACAGGACAATCCAGCTTTTGGGGGGGGGGGAAAGCTCAGACTCTTCATCTTCAAAGACGGAAAGAGCCCTCAGGCAGGGCTCTTCTGGCAACTCTGGAAGTGGCTGCTCATTGTCAATCTCCTGATCTGAATCTGAGCTCACTTTGGCATAGGGGTTCAAACAGGGGTGGGTTCTTCTTTTCTTCGCTGCCGGTTCGCTCAGTGCCGTGCTGCGTGGGCGCTTTGCGCTTGCGCAGTGCTTAAAAAAAGCTTCTGCGCATGCACAGAAGCAAAAAACAAGATGGCGGCGCCTAAAGAGCCAGTTCGGGGGGGCAGGCCTGGGACACTGCCGGTTCTAGCGACCCAGGCTGCCAAGTTACTACCGGTTCTATAGAACCGGTCAGAACCGGGAGGAACCCACCTCTGGGTTCAAATGCTCCTCCTTTTCACGAGGATCTGCAGAAAAGCTTGTTATCTGCTGGGACAGGAACTTCAAGGACTCCTGCATTCCTCTTTCTCACCAGTGCTTGAAATATGTCAACAATATAAAGAATGATATATGTACAACACAGCAAGGCAAAAGTTCTCGGTATTCCCAAGTGTGGGTCCATTTATGCCTAAGCAAAGTGTCTGTGTGTGTCTGTGCGCACCCACACGTGTGCCCACACAAATGCATGCACACAATCTTAGGAAAGCCCTTCCTTCCTTCCTTCCTTCCTTCCTTCCTTCCTTCCTCCAATTACATGCATGAATACGTGTTAGGGAAAGAAAGAGGCAGGGAGGCAGCAAACTTCCCACTTGTTGTGCTTGCTTTGATTTTCTGTGCATAAGGCTTTCTTCCTGCGGATTGGTAACTGAGATGACATTATCGTTGCCTCACTGATTTTCTCAATAAGCCAGCCCAGCCCCAGGCCCCCGTAAGTCAGGTAAATAGGAGTATGATGCTCAAGAATATCATGCCAGATCCCATTGCTTGTTAATGTGTGGCAACATTTTGGCCTTCCGAGTAGTGGGATTCAAATTTTTTTACTATTGGTTCTGTGGCCATGGCTTGGTGAGTGTGGTGTGGCTTGGTGGGCGTGGCTTGGTGGGTGTGGCAGGGGAAGGTTACTGCAAAATCCCCATTTCCTCCCGATCAGCTGGGACTCGGGAGGCAGAGAATAGATGGGGGCGGGGCCAGTCAGCGGTGGTATTTACTGGTTCTCCGAACTACTCAAAATTTCCACTACCGGTTCTCCAGAACTGGTCAGAACCTGCTGAATCCCACCTCTGCTTCAGTCACGTTGATGTACCCTATTCACACTGTAATTCATTCAGTTTATTTAAAGGGGGCAATGTTCAATGTCCAAGGTCTTATATACTGCTTCCTCTTTACATATATTAATAAGTAAGTCGCCTAAATTATCCAAATCATTCACATGGAAAAGAGAAAAAAATGGTATGCATATGGTATGGGTTAAATTTATTCATCAGCTCATGCTATTATATCTAAAATTTGTCATAGGCAGAATATTCAGGTGCAAATTTAGAAAAGGCTTCTGACAGTGCCGCTTGAAGAGCAGAAAGTCAAACAGCTTCTTTGAAAGATGTGATTTCTAATAGTGGATCTGAATACAAGATAATAATAGCACTTGAGTGAATTACAGAATGTGTTTTACTTTGGGGGGAAAAAGTCTCACACAAGTGAATATGAGGAAAATGTGCATACTGCATGGTATTAAACTGGATGTGGTTTATATTAGACAGGTTCATAAATATTCATAACTAGCTCCTATAAATATGAATAACAAGCTTATGTGACACCAGGACAGTTTTTATGTGTAAGTCTGGTACATCGCATTCCTGTGTCCCACTTGTTTGTCTTAGAAATTTTGTTTGTAACTTTAGAAATCAATATTACTCTCCTGAAGGCCTATTTAGGTGCTGTTCTTTAGGGAAAAAGCAACAGTACAATGCTGTTATTTTGGAAAGGTGGAATAAGCACCAAAATGCTTATAAATTCATACCTTAACTAAAAAGTATATAAATCGTATCCTGCAACTGTAACTGTAAATTAATTGTAATTCCCAGGGCATGTAAGAAGCAGTAAATATATTAAACAGTCTTGGGTGTTTTTCTGCCTACAACTTTTGTTACCTGCTATACTTTGTCATTCAACCTCTTCTTTCGACCTCTTCCGCTAAGACAGGGGTGTCAAACTCACGTTGTCACGGCAGCGTCACATGACGTATCGCAACTTTCCCCTCCTTCACTAAACCGGGCATGGGCGTGGCCAGCGCATGATGTATCCGGCCCGTGGGCCGCGAGTTTGACAGCCCTGCTCTAAGACAATGTTTTTCGACTTCAACAATTTTAAGATATGTGGACTTCAACTCTCAGAATTCCCGTACAGGTAGTCCTTGACTTACAATAGTTTGCTTAGTGACGGTTCGAAGTTACAACGGCACTGAAAAAAGTGACATGACCAATTTTCACACTTGTGACCATTGCAGTATCCCCATGGTCATGTGATTTACATTCAGATGCTTGACAACTGGTTCATATTTATGACGGTTGCAATGTCTTGGAGTCATGTGGATCACCTTTTGCGACCTTCTGACGAGCAAAGTCAATGGGGAAACCAGATTCACTTAACAACCGTGTTACTAATTTAACAACTGCAGTGATTCACTTAACGAATGTGGCAAGAAGTCGTAAAATGGAGCAAAACTCACTTGACACATTTCTCACTTAACAACATAAATTTTGGGCTCAATTGTGATCATAAGTCGAGGATTACCTGTACATCTTAAAATTTGAGAATCATTGCTCTCAGACAGAGACAGCAATGTTTCCTTCGTGTAGTGTGTCACTACGTTCATTTTAATTTGTCAGCAGGACTCTTATTCTGAAATGACACTGTATACTGATATGAAGTTCTCATGTGATACCTGTACTGCGCATGTGTTAATCTTTCCTTTGTTCTCTTTGTTCTTCACCATGTAGACACAGACTTAGGTGTTCTTATTTTTGTTATGCAAATATATTACTTTTATTCTTTCCTGGACTCCGGTCTTATTATTGAGAATTGAGGGCAGGGAAACAAGATCATGTCACCTCTAATTATTTTTCTCCGCAACATGGTAGCAGAGGATGGTTATCTTTATTGCTCTAATGTTTCCCCGCTCGTCATTCTCAGATAGCCGGCCAGGTTTGTTAGCCAGATTTATTAGCGACCGAGGAACGCTGATTAATCACTGCAAGAATGACCAAAAGAAAGAAAAAGAAGAAACGTCGTACTGATATCTACACGCCGCCCGAATCTGAGAGTGGATGTCAAGAAGAAGATTTAATAAGGTCAGTGTGTCCAAGCACGAGCACCCACAAGGCTTCTGAGGAATCTGGGGGAGCTGGACAACCTGACACAGAGCTGGATAG
>QLTV01002835.1:1629411-1639411 GCA_003457575.1 Thermophis baileyi
CTTCTCTGCTGTTCTTATGTGATACCTGTACTGCGCATGTGTTTCTCTTTCCTTTGTTCTCTTTGTTCTTCACCATGTAGACACAGACTTAGGTGTTTTTATTTTTGTTATGCAAATATATTAATTTTATTCTTTCCTGGACTCCGGACTTATTATTGAGAATTGAGGGCAGGGAAACAAGATCATGTCACCTCTAATTATTTTTCTCCGCAACATAGTGCAGTGGTTCCCAACCTTTTTTTGGCCATACCACCTAAGCATCTCTAAAATCCTGATGCCCCCCCCCCCCCGACTCCCAATCCTTCCCATTCAANCAAATAGGAGACCCTATCCCAGTGGTTCCCAACCTTTTTTTGGCCCTCCCCCACCTAAGCATCTCTAAAATCCTGATGTCCCCCCCCCCCCCGCCTTGTGACATATAATTCTTACTATTCAAAAAGTGAACTCCTACTCATGCGGAGGAAGCCTAAAAGGCCATTAATTTGATTTAAACAAGGTTCCAATTGCCCCCATTAAAAATCAAATTGCCCCTCTGTGGGGCGTGGGCCCCACGTTGGGAACCACGTTGTAGTGACTGCCGTGTATTGTGGATAAGTGCCCAATGGCTGCCTAACATTGCTCAGCAGAGCTAAAGCCAAATGTGAGGGAAGGGCCGAAATGGATCTGGATCTGGTTGCTGAAGTATTAGGGCTTTAACCTCACCTCTCCCCCATTAATCCTGACTGAATGTGGAGGGGAGCCCAAGTTCATCTTTGTGAATAACCCCCTGAATATATTTATATTTATATGCATTTGTCCCTGAACATTTCTGTCCTCATGCTACCCTACTATGCTCACCATCAGCTGCACACACTAGTATGACTGCCAGTCTATCAAAATGGTATATTCAGTCCACCTTCCCTTAGGTTCTCAGAATAGAGAAATATGGTTTGGAGGGCATGAGGGAGGGGTGTAATAAAGATGACCAATAAAGATGGATGAATGGCTTTATTTATCCCAAGAAGGATGACACTGGTCACATACTGCCTCCTGGTGGCCAATGTAGCTGAAAATATTGCAAGATTTTATTTTTTACTTAATTGACTTAACCATTCATTAGGGATTGTTCAAAGTTATTTACAATACTGAAAAAAGTGACTCACAATGGATCCTTGCACTTATGACTGTTGCACTATCGCCATAGCTATGTGATCAAAATTAGGGTGCTTGGCAACCAGCAAACTGGTATGCAGTTGTTAAGTGACTCACAGGGTCGGTAAATCCAGCTTCTCCCATTGGCTTTGCTTGTCAGAAGCCACCTGGGAAAATCATAAAGTTTATCTTAATTTCTTGTCAGTTAAGCAACAGAAAGGCTGGATTGTGTTTAGGACATTAGTTGGCCTTAATATCACCCTTATATGAACCCTATAGAAAATATATGACTATGTATATCTGATAACTCCTAACACACAAGTAAACAATTCACATATTGTTTCCCAGCTGTCCATAAAATAAATGAACAAGAAGGATGCACTCTGTATTGCTACTGTATTGCCAGTAGTTATGTGATCAATCGAGGCCTGAAACACAGATTTGAAAATATTATATGGAATATATTTTATTAAAGAAAGCCAATAACAATCACAAAACCAACTAACCATACCACCACAACTGCAATCTGTATTACAAATGCAATTCTCCATAGTAAGAAACACACACACACACATATATATTACCATGATTTCTAGAATATATTCTATTTTTAAGTAAGATTTACCTTGCTTAGTTTTTTTTCAAGATCAGCCATAGTCATTAGGTGTTGTTATCTGCTGTTATGACTTCTAAAATATAACTTTTTGTTAACATAAAGGACAACATGAAATTGAAGTGACATTAATAGTGCTGATTTTTCCAAACGGGAGAAAAAACCAAGATGATTTAATTTACCCCCCCCCCCAAAAAGGGGATATTTGGAATAAAAGTAGATTTTTTAAAGTAATCAATTTTTCTTCTGTCTTTGTTTTAGCAATGAATATAGAAAACATGATATGCCATAAGTAGTCTAACCTCATTTAGTTCAATTATATTAATTTGATTTAATTTGATACTGGAGCTAATCTGGAGAATTCAAGTTACCTCACTTCCAAGTAGTGAGGAAATGAATGAATGAATGAATGAATGAATGAATGAATGAATGAATGAATATATTTAATGCAAATGGTGGCTAATAGTAAATGTTAATATGTAGCCTCATTTTGAAAATCCCACTGGAAATAATTAAACGAACGTTACAGAAGTAGAATTGTAAGTCAATAAAGCTGTCTGCTAATGGATAACCAAAGAACGAAAGTGAAAAATACATTTTAAAAACATATCCTTTTCTCTCCCCTGAGCAAAAACCATCCAGAAAAATACATCCTCGTTGTGCTTAATAGTAGGAAGAAAAAAAAGAGCAATTGAATATTTCCAGGGTATACTCTGAAAGAAGTTATTGATTGATTAAAATATAGACGGATGACATAACTTAATTAAATTGACTGGGATTGATTAATCACTTGTGTGATTAATAAGGGACAAAGATAAATGATTAAAAATATTAAAATCTCTCATTCTTGGCTCTTAGCCATTTTCTCTTCAACTGGGACAATGTTTACTTAATATAAGAATGACTTCCATCATTCTGCATTCCATGCTAGATAACTTCCACCTGTCTCCACCTCCTTCATGCTCTGAGGGTGATTGATTTAGATGGTTGTATAAATACCATGCCCATGTTTTAGCCCTAGCTGCAAAAGCCTGATAAACAAGTTATAACGTAATTGATTGAACAATGTGGCTCAGCTTGTTTGGAGACCAGGATATCTTGTGAAAGGTAAAGAATGATCACCAGTGTGACTGCGTTACTTGAAGCTGCATGTGGACTTAGGACAAAAGGGATAGAAAGTGGATGAAGCAGCAGTTTACGATTTGGGTCCATTATTGTGGAAGAAGGTTCAGGAGAAAGAAGAAGGCAAGAAAGACAACAAAGACTGTGAGAACCATCTCCTAGATGGACCTTCCCTTTCTCTACAAAAGGCTGGCCTAAGACATTCTGCCCCCTGAAACCAAGAGAAAGATGGCACCTTCCACCATCATATAGACCAACTGCAACAGTAATTGAATTGTACTTCAATTTTATTTCAATTCTAATTAAAGGGTAAGGGTGTCCTCCACCAAACTGGAAGGCAATGGGCTTTCTTGGGGGTTACAAGGCAAGCCTCAGGGCCCATTTAATTCTGCCTTCCAGCCCCTGGACATCTGTAGCTTCAAGCACCTCCGTTGCTTGTCAGATGGTACACCTGTCCTATACTCCAAGACCTACTGTATATTAATACTACGTCACACAAGCATTCTTTGTGTCTTTCTATTGGCTTTCTCCTTCAAATAATCTGATTTTTGTAAAACTGCGATCTAGGCATCGTTTACTATATGAGCAAGATCTGTTGGTGGTCTAGCAGTTCATACTGTTTCTTTCAGCAGCTGCCAGTACATGTGGTTTATGATATCTGTGTTAGCACTTTGGATTTCATGGGTTTCTGCCAATAATAATTTTAAAACATACTGTTTGGACACAGCTACGCCTGCTGGGATTTTATAAGCTGTTGTGTGAGAAGTAAATATTCACTGGAGCAGATGTAGATATTTTTTGTAAATGCCAAATAACACTTAGGTGTTTTTTTTAAAAATATTCTAATGAATAGTTCAAAACGCTTTATTTAGAAGGTTCACCTATGCAGTCCTGTCTAGAAACATACAACTGCAGGGGTTTAATATGACAAAAATGAATTATATGTTATCTGTGTAGGTAAAAGAATGTGGCTGTTCTTGGAAAATGAGCAGGGTTGGGCTTGCTTAATTCTTGGATGGGAGATTAGCAGAGAAAGCCAAGGTGATAGGATAAACTAAGGCAGCAGCAAACCATTTCTGTCCTGTTGCCAAGAAAACTATGTGGCTGTGTCCACAGTGTCTCTAGGAGTCAAGCTCAACATGAAGATTTTTTTTCTAGTTTGTTTGCATGCCTGTCCTTCTGACCTTCACACTAGGACTCAGAGGCACAATCAAACTAATTGCTTTAACCTGACATGGAAATTTACCTTTCAAATGAAACAGGCGTGCTGTTCTGATGTCTGTCAAGTTTTCACTTTATTTCTCACTAGATAAGCTACACATCTAAGTCAGAGTTCAATTCCTTGTCTCCTGAACTCAAATATGTAGAAGCAGGGCTGTAGCCTCCACCATGCCTTAATTGCATTCAGTACGAAGAGTGGTAAGTGGTTCAATAGGTTAATGATTAAAAGCTTGGCATATTAGCTTTGAGCATAATCCCAAGTGTTACTGTACAGATGATTTGGTAGCCAATGCAATATATAAATAGAATAGCAAATGTCCAAAGTTTGCAAGTCAGAGGTGGGTTCCTCCCAGTTCGGACCGGTTCGCCCAAACTGGTAGCGATCCGCTGGTGATGTCGCGATGATGTCACGGATCCAGTTCGGTCGGTGTCAGTCCGTGGGCGCTGCCATCTTTTTTTTGAATTTTTTTTAAAAAAATTTCTTCTGCGCATGCGCAGAAGCCGAGTTTCCGGCACTGCGCATGCATCGCCACCTTGTTTTTGGCTTTTTTTTTTTTTAAAAAATATTTTTTTGCACTGCGCATGCGCGGCCACGAGGCGCGGCCAGGAGGCACGGGAGGAAGCGAACCGGCAGTGAGGTAAGTTAGAACCCACCCCTGTTGCAAGTTGATAATTGTTGCAAATCTGGTGAATGCTTTAGGCTTCGGGGTGTGGTAGCTCATAGTGCTGTAGGAGATTTTAGATCCTTCAGAAGACAAAGATCAGTTGTAAGAGAGACAGTGGAAGATGGGGGCATTGTTCCACTCAGCTGAGATTTCTTTTTTTTTTTAAACACATTTCTAGCCCATTCTCCCCAGTCCACTGCTCTCTAAATGACTTATTCTACAGCTCTCTAGGCAGCATTTTATTTCATGTTCATTCTGGATTGTGATCCAACATATCTGGATTCCACCAGGCTGAAGAATATAAAGCACTATGTACTAGCTCTGTGGCGCCTAACCGCTTTGTGAAAAAATAAACCTGTTTCAGCCCTTCTACCCAAATATGGGAGGGAGCATACTGCTTCCTTTTGCCTTTCGGCCACTCCAGGGACCATCCAGGCAGTTGCTTACAACGACAGGCCGTTTCTATGTGTGACATATTTTATTAATATTTACTAAGAAAGGATTTTTCAAAATGACCATCAGAGCATTAGTATTTCCTGTATTATTATTAACACGCTCTGATGCTAACGAGTTCTACTCCCCCTCCCCACCTGAAAATAAATCTGATGGCTGTTCTGAAGTAAGAACGTCCTGATTGATTTTTAATGTAACTTATAGGAGAGGAAGGGCAGGTTTTCTTTGGTGGAGAAAAAACCACTATGTGGTCAGAGGTGGGATTCACATAATTTCCCTACCGGTTTGCCCATGTGAGCGTGTGTGTGCGCGTGCGCATGTTTGCTTCAGTCGGTCAGGCGCCTTCCGTGCAGCCTTCCGCGCATCCACTTTGCTTGCGCGTGCGGCTTGCACGCAGGCGCGTGGCTTGAAAACGTGGCTAAATAGGACGGCATAGCACCGGGGCAGGTTGCTACTACCGGTTCGCCCGAACCAGTCCGAACCGGCTGAATACCACCTCTGTATGTGATGGAAAATAATTGAGAAATCCAGGAACTCATAGCTGTGACTACATGACACATCTGCAGTATAACCAGTATATATCTGCAGACACATCTGCAGTATACTATTGTTATCCAATCATGTAGTGTTTAGAGTAGAGATTTTTTTTTTGAGGAGGGGGAAATGATGGTTTAAAGATAAGATGGAAGCAGTACAATAAGTAGAAACTGGAGGATGTGGCAAATGGCACCTGTCATCTTGTCATCTATTCACCTACTTATGGGAAGTTGGCTCCAAAACAAAGCACCAGGAGACTTGGTATGGATGTTTTTTACAGGCAAGATCCATCAGGTTCAGTAGACCAAATGCTTTAATGGAGTCATTGCTGCTTAGTAATCAGATTGTCAACTCTACAGATAATAATAGACCTGTTCTCTGAAAGGAGATATTAGGGCTAATCTGAAAGTCTCATGAACGGAAGGGGGAAATTATGTAGGATTGGATGAAGATATTTTTTAGCTAGCACAATCTGTTGATTGCCTGCTATGGTTGCGTGATCTTTCAGAATCCGATAATCTGGATCATGCAGCTGCTGGTTTCAAACATTTTTGCAAGCATGTTGTATATTTCAAACAGAACACAAAACATGACCACCCTGCCCTCTGCCACCAGAGGGAGGTATTTTCTTTTACTACAGGGGTGTCAAACTCAATTTGATTAAGGGCCACATCAGGGTTATGTTTGACATCGGGGGTGGGGGCGGCGGGGAGGGGCGTGTCCAGGGGGCATGGCCAGCTTGTCGTCACTCCTGTCAGGTGGGCCTGTGGTGGTCTGAGTGCTCTGCCAGAGAAAATAGGCTCCCGAGCTCTGTTTTCGGTTGCCACAGCCTCCTGTAACCCTCTGCCATTGAAAACGGAGCTCGGGAGGGCCGCGTGTGGCCCTCCCGAGCTCCGTTTTCACTGACAGAGGGTTGCAGGAGGCCGTGGAAACAGCGACGGACCAGCCCGCGGTGCTTCTGGCAAAGAAAACGGGCTCCCAAGCTCCATTTTCAGCTGCCACGGCCTCCTGCAACCCTTTGCCAGTGAAAACAGAGCTCAACGGGGCCCTCCCGAGCTCCGTTTTCACTGGCAGAGGATTGCAGGAGGCCGTCGCAGCCAAAAATGGAGCTCGAGAGCCTGTTTTCAGTGGCAGAAGCACCGTGGCCTGGTCCTTCGCTGTTTCCAGGGCGGCCCCATAGGCCAGATCTAAGTATCCTGTGGGCTGGATCTGGCCCCCGGGCCTTGAGTTTGACACCCCTGTTTTACTACAATGACCCAGTCGGGGAAGAAAGCCAAGATTTGAGCTCTTTTGGAGGGTCAATATTCCTAATCCAGTTTCTTTTATGGATTGGGTTACCAATTTTTTAAAATTTTCTATAGACAACTCTTTTTATTCCAGTATTTAACTAAGGCCATTGGAGACCTGATAGAGCGTTCTGTATTTGTGTTTGGGTGCTTCATGACCAGAAGTAGAAGGTTGGACTGGAAGACCTCCAAAGTTCCCTTCCAGCCCTATGATTCTTTGATTTTTGAGAAAAGGAGTGAGATGGAGAAAGTGGTCTCCACTGTAAGTTCTTTTCTAAATGCAAAGAGTATTGACTTAAAAAGAGGACTGGTGCATGCTATGAAGGCTGTTATGGGATTTTTTAATCTGGATAACATTCAGAAAGGCACCTAACTCTTATTAGCCTTCTGGCTTATCAGAAATGAGCTTAGAGAGCAACAATATGGCAATGGATTTTTTTTAAAAGAAAGTAATTATATTAATAAAAACAGGAAAAGTATTTTCCAAAACCATTTTCTGTATGTGCTATTGTCAGGCACGAAAGATCAAATCCACACGTGAAGATTCAGTTTAACTGATTTATTGCTAAAAGCCTATGCACAGGAATCTTTTCAACTAAGGTCAGCACCTGTTTATAGTTAGATAAGGGCAATAGCAATTAAGGGGGGGTTGAACTTTGTTTGTGACTACATAATGATTCTAGGCTGATTCCTCTTTTTACTCCTCCCCAGCTCTGCCAATCCTTCTCGCACATCTAATGAATAATATTTCTGGATTCTGCCACTTGGCATTTCCCTATGGACACCTGATTTGCTCTCTGTAAAAAGTAGTATATAGTAAACATAAGATAACAATTTTGTCCACAACACACTAATCTGCAAAATCATATGCATCTACTTGTATATTTTTCATTAATTTTTCTTGTGAACTAATTATTACCTAGAAATAAGCCCAAGTTAGCTCATCAGGAAAAACCACCAGCAAACTCTTTCCTTAGTGTACTGTTGGTTGAGTGGGAAATTGTGAGTGCCTGGAATAGAACTTAAGCAGCTTTTCAGGCTCTCCACATCACTTCCCTGACACTCCAGCTATTTATGAGCAGCAGTCTAGAGATTTTCTGGAGAAGCGCCAAAGCATAGGTTGGTGGCATGGTGGAAAATGTGAGATGATCATGCTTCGTGCTAAGCTCCAAATCCATCTGTCAGGTTGACTATTTTTTGAACATGGGTTTAGCATTCTTCAAGGACAATGTTCTGAAGCAGCCCACATGACCCAGCATGGTATATTAATGTGAGGGTCATTGGGGCTCTTCCTCTTTCTTCATATCATGCCTCTTGATGCATATTTGATAGGTCAGCCAGGCAAAATTCTTCAAATCATAGGGCAGGAAGGGACTTTTATTTCAACCAGGGGTGGGTTCCTCCCGGTATGGACTGGATCGCCTGAACCGGTAGCAACCCGCTGGTGACGTCACTGATCCGGTTCAGTCGGTGCCGGTCTGTGGGTGCTGCCATCTTTTTTTGTGAATTTTCTGTGAATTTTTTACTGTTGGGATGGTTTTTCCTGTTCTGCTGCTTGAAAAAGGGCCCTCCCGCCCGCCCCTGGGTTTATACTGACCTTTATTCCTTCGCCCGAAGCACAGCTGATCAGCTCCTCAGCTGTGTTTCAGGCTGATTGCAGCTACTGAGCATGTGCGGAAGCAAAATTGCATGAGGGAATGTGCGCGCGCGCGAGAGCGGAGCAAGCACACGCGCGCAAAACGTCATGATGCGAACCGGTGGGGAAGGTAAGTGGAACTCACCCCTGATTTCAACCCTAAGCCCAAGGCAGGAGTCCTTATACCATCCTGGATAAATGGTTGTCCAATCTTTTCTTGAAAAACTCCAGCGATAGAGGATGTAAGCCTTTCCATTAATTACCATCATTCTCACTGTCTGGAAATTCCTCCTTATTTCCAAGTTGGTTCTCTCTCTCTGATCAGTTTCCACCCACTGCTTCTTGTCCTGCCCTCAGGTACTATGGAGAATAAATCAACCCCCTCTTCTCTCTGACAGCCCTGCATTGGAAGACAACTATCGTGTCACCACAAAGTCCTCTCTTTATTAGGTTAAAAAATGCTGCAACAATCATAAATACGCCTGGTTGCCAAACACTCAAATTCTGATCACCATAGGGATGTTGTAAGTCACTTTTTCAGTACCATTGTAACTCCAAACCATTATTATATGAATGGGCGTTAAGTCAAGGACTATCTATATATACAGTATATTAACATAATTATTATTTTTTTACCACGGGCACTAAGTCAATGAATTTTTAAAAGTTTTGTGGAAATGAATCCTGATTTGCTGCCAAATTCAGACTGCAACTCTCTCCACGCACTAATACGGAAGTAAATTACATTGAATATAATCTGAGTTCTTGTACTAGACAGCAATGTAGTTGACTTAATTTTAATTAGCATGTGATACAAATCCACCCACTGTATTTTTTAAACCACAGGTTCAGGGCAAGCACATTGTGTGAACCTAGCCAATTGTAATTTAATTAATAAATTTCAGTGATTAAACAAGCCATTGGTTAACAGCCTATGTAAATGTATAAATTTATTGTAAATTTCATAAAAGCCTATAAATAAATATATAAATATCAAATAAGTGTCATGGACTAAAGCATATCTTGAGAAACAGTGGAGGAAGGGCTCTGAACAGAAGTCAGAATGAACAGACCAGGGCAAAGAATGTATTAAGCAATAAAATTTCAGTAGAACCTATTGACAATGTAATCACCATTAACATTTTGCCTCAATCTATCTACAGTTAAATAAACTGTAACTAAAACACCCATACATAGATGATAGTACTTGGTTGACCTGGTTGGGTCAGACTTGGAGAATGCTTGGATGCAACGCCACCAGTAAATCACCAGGGTACAGTGTGGGCTACATTGCAACACTGGGAGGGGGGAGCAAAATGCATGTTATTGCCAAGAA
>QLTV01002835.1:1649977-1664658 GCA_003457575.1 Thermophis baileyi
TCTCGGCTCTGCCTCTGGCGGCGTTTTGAAACATGCTCCTGCCTGCGATGGGGCGGCGAGGCAGGGATCGAGGCTCCCCTCCTCTTCCTCGGAGGCAGGAGCGCGTTTCAAAACGCTGCCGGAGGCAGAGCGCAGAGGAGCCGAGCCAGTCCCTCAGTGTGTTTGCGCACCCACCTCTCGCTTGCTCTCTCTCTCGCCCTCTCCCGGCTGGGAGCTGCTCTTTTTGCGGCGGGCACTCTTTTGGCTGGGAGAGGGAGAGAGAGAGCAAGCGAGAGGTGAGGGCACGCACACCCCGCGGGACTGCCTCGGCTTCCTCTGTGTCTGCCTCCGGCAGTGTTTTGAAATGCGCTTCTGCCTCCGAGGAAGAGGAGGGGAACCTCGATCCCTGCCTCACCGCCCCATCGCAGGCAGGAGCGCGTTTCAAAACACTGCCATAGGCAGAGCCCAGAGGAGCCGAGCCAGTCTCGTGGGATGTGTGTGCACCCGCCTCTCGCTTGCTCTCGCTCTCCCGGCCAAAAGAGTGCCCGCCACAAAAAGAGTGGCTCCCGGCATGCCCCCCTTTCCCCGGAAAGTAATGGGGGGGCCTTATTTTGGGGGGGGGCTTATTTCAACGCATGTCCCGAAAAGCCCTGTTGGGCTTATTATCGGGACATGTCTTATTATAGGAGAAACACGGTAGTACTGGCTGGATTTCAATACACACTTTGATTCATATCACCAATATAAAGGGAGGGAAGAGGTTTAATAACACCACCTTGTGGCTTTGGGGCTGTTGGCTTTCATAGCAAAATAAATAGTCCAGCTTCTTATTTTTTCATTAGAAGACAAGAATGTCCAGGGGTGTCCAGATGATGGTCACAGCCATGTAACTGAAGCCCAATTCTTTTAATGCATCATGGGAAAGGGCAGGATTTCAATTGTAGAGTTGCAGCCACCATCTTCAGTTAGGTTGTTAGAACTTGATTCTTTCAGATACCCGTATCAGTTATGGGAAGAAACATTGTAATGAAGATTACATGAAGAGTAGGAAACAATGCTCTGTCAATCATAGCCCAATAGCCCATGGAGAGGCATGTTTTTGGGTGCATGTTTTAACCCAATTTTAGCCTTATTTCTAGAACAATAATGATTCTGATTTCTGATGCTTTCAGTTCCCTTGTCCAGTTGTGAACAAGTGTTATTAAGTCAACTAGTACATAAGTTCAGCCTGAAATCAGACTATTTCAGGATGCCAAGGAACCTCTTTGGATAGGGTCAGGTGCCTTCATGTTGGCATGAGTCCATGATGACAAAGAGACTGAGAGGATCCTACAGTTGAGTAGC
This sequence comes from Thermophis baileyi, assembly GCA_003457575.1. Taxonomy (NCBI): domain Eukaryota; kingdom Metazoa; phylum Chordata; class Lepidosauria; order Squamata; family Dipsadidae; genus Thermophis; species Thermophis baileyi. The sequence continues at coordinate 1,651,301 of QLTV01002835.1, forward strand.
AGAGAATTAGTCACATTTTCCCAAATGTAATTCAGAAGTGATAAAGAATGTTTGTAAAGTTACTAGGCAACTATTCATGTCATTTCCTCTCCCTGAATAAGCTTCTTGTTGCATAAAGGGTATGATAATGTTATTGTACTGATAATGATAGCTTGTATGATTATCACTAGACCACTTCCTTTGTGGTGGACGGAGTTGTGTGTTGCCTTAATAATTTGTTGTAAGAGACAAGATATGGCTCTGCAAACACACAAGGGGGCTCTACCAGTCAGTTTATAATATTGGAACACCAGGAAAATATCTGTATGTACATAGTTTCAAATACATGTTTGGCACTCTTGTCATGCCAAGATAAGAAGAAAAAATATATTTAAATAGCTATCAAACTTAAACTCATTGGCAATATAGTTTGATACACCAAGGCTGTCATCTACATATGGTAGTAGAACAGAGAAAGGGAGTGCAATGTTTATACTATACATGAATGACCACAATATCTGCAGATAATATCACAAGCTTTTTGCCCAGTTAAATGTACATCCAATACCAGACTTCAGGGGAAAAATAGTGGACTGAAGACGGATCTGTGAAAAGTGGAGCCAATGACCAAAGTGAAATGAAGAGCTGACAAGTCAACTGGCTCTTTGATAACTCCACTCTGGACAAGGGCAGAACTTGAGATTGCCCACAGATACTTCAGACAATTGTTCTTCATAAGGAGACCACAAGATAGTGATCTCAGGTGGGTTTAGAGCTCTTGGAGACAAGAGAATAACCATCTTGTTCAACCCATAGTTGGCACCTTTGAAGAGACACTAAATTCACAAACTTCATTTTCTAATCACTTTCAGAAATTGTTTGTTACCTAACTGCTTTCCAGCTAATAGGAACCTTTGGATCAACAAGTCTGAAAACACCAGGTGAGTTTCCTTCAATCCTTAGTGAAATAATTTTTAAATACAAGTTTGGACTTTACTAAAAATATTTTTTGGAATGAACACAAAAGGTTAATTAGAATTTTGATTCTGGAATTTTACAAATGGACTAAAAATCCAAATAAATTTGAAACAAGATTTTAGAATTAACTATACAGAAACCTTCTGATGGGAAAGTGCTTTTGTTTTGAATTCTTTAAAAAATAATAATCTATAACTTTAAAAATGGGACAGTACCAGGAACTACGGTAGAAGGAACTCAAAACTACAATTAAAGAAAAAGAAATTTTAAATTTGACTTACAGATACAGAATGAAGCAAATATTTTAACATATTTCAATATTAGACGTGTTGAAAGATATTTTTGAACAATGGATCCAGAAGTTAATTCTAAGATGTCTGCCTCTATAAATATACAGTGTTTAAAAGTTGTTATGGAAGAGGAACAAATTTTACTGGAAAACATTGAGACTCATCTGAAAATAGATTTAAAAATGACAGGGTACAAGAATGACAGGGAAAAAGATGTTACACTGGACATACAAAAGAAACCAGCTGATATCTTAATAATTATAAGGGATATACAAATAACAGCATAAGAGACTGACCTGAGTAATTTCCCAATAGTAGATGTACAAAGCAGTCTTGTCAAAGTTTTGAAGAATTTTCTGAGAAGATATAAAGAAAAAATGAAAAGAAATCAAGTCTGATGATATTATCTGAAGGTCCTAAAGGTTAAGATTGCTAAAAGTAAAAGAAAGGAATATAAAGTCGGCTTATTTGATCAAGGTTTAAATATATATGTTGTTATTTCTGGTAACCCTTAATGGACTTTTGCTGATATCAGTACTAAAATGATGGGGCTTTAAGGATTTGTTTATAGATAAGAGATGGGATATGGGAGGAAGAGATCAATTGTTGTATTTTAAAAGAAGGTGATAAATTACTAAAATTGTTCTTGCGATGAAGGGGGAAGTAATTTATTTATATATGTCTTTTCCTTTACTATATTCTTGTTTTTTCTATTCTTTTCTATTTCTATTTTTATTCTTGTATTAGTTTTTATTGGCATAATTGTAATTTTTAATAAAATTACTATTAAAGAAGCATATATCCAATACCTATTCATTCTTCATCATTACATATTATGAATAGTCATGAAATGGATCTGATGGTTGTCACATCCAGAGTAAGAAATGACTAAATAACATATGAAAATAATGTAAGGCACAAAAGAAGTGACATATATTATAAATCTTTAAAAACCAGTTATCAAGAACTTAAAGGTGAGCTCCCCTTTCATTTTGAAGCCCAGGGCAAATGATCCTCCTGCCAGGAGACTGAAACATGTTTTTCAAAGGGTCTCTCCAATTTCTAAAAGTGCTTAAATTACAGCTTTAAAAGAGGTGACAAAACTTATTAAAAATACCCATCTGTACATTTTCATAGCAACTTGGAAATGATTACAACCCTGTCCACTTTACCAATGTGAATTAAGGATGAGAATAGACACTGTTTTGTGGATGGCTTTTCACACAATTCATAATATTGAAATTGTTTTATATTACTTCTAAAAAGAAGAAACCGCAGAGATCAGGCATACTGTGAAATTTCCTCAGAAATCTCCTTTCCTCCCCTCTTCTAGATGTATGAGAGTTCATTGGCTTGTTTAGTGGGAAGTGTCATCCCAATCTGAAATGCTGATGTAGAAAGTCATCATTACCACACACAAATAAAAACAGAACGAGGTGGAAGAGGAAGAGGAGGATGGGTACGGGAAGGGGAAGGAAAAAACAACAACAACCCAGAAAAGTAATCCACGTGGCAATTAGTAAGGGAAATGCTTTCAGTGGTATCTATCTCACATGTTCTAGGACCATATCTGCAGAGCCATATCTGCAGGCATGCGAGCCGTTGCCCTAGCTCAGTTCCAGCGCACATGCGTGCGCCAGCCAGCTGATTTTTGGCCCCTGCCGCCCCTCCCCTCCCAGGAGTCTCCATGCGGCTCGTTTTGGATGCCAGGTAAGTACAGGGCTCGCGCAGAGGCTCTGGGAGGGCGTTTCCGGCCTCCGGAGGGCCTCCGGGGGGCGGGGGAGGCCGTTTTTGCCCTCCCCAGGCTCCAGGAAAGCCTCTGGAGCCTGGGGAGGGCGAAAAATGGGCCTACTGGAAGTCGGGAAACGGGCCGTTTCTGGCCTCTGGAGGCTTCAGGGAGGCCTGCTAGGCCCAAAATGGGGCACGGGGGGGTCGTGCGCACATGTGCGGGGAGCACGGGGTTGCATGCACATGTGGGGGGCAGGGCAGCACGGGGGGTCGTGCACGCATGTGCAGGGGGGCAGGGCGCGTGGGGTGGCATTGAATTACGGGTGTAGGCACGCGCATACGACAGCGCGGACACGCACACACACTTTCGGCACCCAAGGGAAAAAAGGTTCGCCATCACTGTTCTAGGCGATCTTCTCCCTTGGTGTAAAAGTTTGTGATTGTGCATAAAAACTATTTAGCTAGGGAAAAGAGACTTTTTCATATTCTTAATGAACGGTCGTAACTATTATAGATGTACCATCTGGTACATCTGAAGCTTGCACACTGGGATAATCTAAAGAAAAATGGGGCTGCAACTTTGCTGATGTAGGTCTGACTTTGCCTGGAGATGACAGTTATGTCACAAACAAGTTAAAAAATTTATATCATGACCAGGGGTGGGTTTTGACTTACCTCGCTGTCGGTTCGCTTCCTCACGCACTGCGTGAGCACGTGCACATACGCAGTGCTAAAAACCAAGCTTCTGCGCATGCGCAGAAGCAAAAAACAAGAGAGAGCCGGTTCGGGGGCGTGTCCAGCTGGCCATCGCTGCCGGTTCGGCGAGCAGGGGGAAATTCCCGCTACCGGATCTATAGAGCCAGTCCGAACCGGCAGGAACCCATCTCTGATCATGACATTGGCCTGTAGAATCAGGATGGTGCATCTTCTACAAAGCTTGGGTTTGTAAGTATGTGTAGCCTGACTTTCTAGAGATTTGACTCTATCGAACAAACAAAAAATTATATTAAAAAAATCAAATTAATATTAAGCATAAGAGTCCCCGGTTTTAGTACATAAGGGACAAATTTAACTTTTCCCTCCTCACTTATAACTCAGTTAAAATTTATACAGGTTAAAGGGAATTAGTTTACCACTATATGGCTTGAGAGGGGGAAAAATCACATTTGCATTTTGATTATATGTTAATCCATTTGGTTAACCTACTTTGTGACATCCAAATGTGAGGATTTATGTTTGGATTTGTAGGCAAACTGAATCAATAACATGTACTTTGAGCTGAGTTGATTAAACCCCTTTTAATACAGTTTGGACCAGAAAAGAAAAAGAACTATAGCTTGAATCTGTCTTTCTATCTGCCTAATGCATTTTGAACATGTTTTGTTCTTATGTAAGCAGCAATACTTGTAACCAATTAGTTCTTCCAGAAGAGGGCCAGTAAAGTCAAGTAGGCCATTTTGATGTAAATGGTTTTTGCAATATGAAAAACAGCTAAATATCAGCTATTTAGTGAGCATTGAAATATAAGGCTAAATAGCAATAGCACTTATAGCAATAGCACTTAGACTTATATACCGCTTCATAGTGCTTTACAGCCCTCTCTAAGCGGTTTACAGTGTCAGCATATTGCCCCCAACAATCTGGTTCCTCATTTTACCCACCTCGGAAGGATGGAAGGCTGAGTCAACCTTGAGCCTGGTGAGATTCGATCTGCCAAACTGCTGGCAGCCGGTGATCAGCAGAAGTAACCTGCAGTACTGCACTCTAACCACTGCGCCACCTCGGCTCAAATATATTGTCTTCAAGCAGCCTGACACAGTATGAAACAAATATTAAGAATAACCAATTTAGTCATAATTATCTCAAAGAAGGTACTGGCAAAACATCTCCATATTGATTTAGGCTTTGATTGTGTGGTCATGGCCCCAACCTGACTTTTTAACTCCAGCCCCCATGGACCCCACAGCCAGATCACATCTTAGATCTAACTTTATTAATGTTACTATTTTTGTGTTAAGAAAGTGGACAATTGAACAAATGCATAAAATAAATGTGCAACATGGACTGATAATACAAATGCTGGCGAGATAAGCCGCATGAGGGAAAAGGCCTAACTCCAGGGAGGAAGTTCAATTACACAGGTGGCAAACAAAAATTTAGTTGGTTCAAAGAGAAAAAGCAGCTAATTGGAGACAGATGCAGGAAAATAAGAATTCAAAATGCCAATGTTACTTTTCTTAGAACAACAACAAAATCCTAGTCTTTATTTTCAGGAGAAAGCAGACAAAACAGATCATCTTTTGATGATCTGGTGATTTTCTGAAGCCACCCATTTTGATGGGCTTGTGAAAAAAATCTGGGAGTACATATAGGTCTTCTTCTTCTTCTCCTTCTTCCTTCTTCCTTCTTCCTTCTTTCTTCTTCTTCTTCTCAAACCAAATCTATATCCAGGCAAGAAAAATAAGGAAGAGAAAAGAATGCAAGTTTTCAGGTTTACTTAAAACTAGATTGGTGCAATCTTTAGGAGAATCTTTCTCTTTTCTTCAACAAACTTCTAGATTGGCTAACTTCCAATATTGGTTAGGTAGCACTTTTATGCTCACGACCAAGTTAACCTGAGAGATATTCAGATGTTCTGGTTGCCTCATTCATTGGCTTAATGCAGCTATCCTTAGTTCTTTACCTGGGCTAGAGGTCAGCCTGTCAGGCTTACTTGAGTGATCAGGTTGCCTCCCTCAGGGCTAAAAACAAGCACACTGGAAAACTTTTTCTTCAACAACCTCCAAGCAAAGTAGCCTCCAAGTATCCCCTTGAAAACAAGTTGAAGTGTGCTTAAGTAGTCCTTGACTTACGACCACAATTAAGCCCAAACTTTTTGTTGCTAAGCAAGACAGTTGTCAAGTAAATTTTGCCCCATTTTATGACCTTTCTTGCCACAGTTGTTAAGTGAATCGCTGCAGTCGTTAAGTTAGTAACACAGTTGTTGAGTGAATCTGGCTGAGCCAGTTGCCTGGTGTCCGAATTTTGATCACGTGACAGTGGGAATGCTGCAACGTCGTAAGTGTGAAAACCAGTCATACGTGGCTTTTTTCAGGGCCATTGTATCTTCAAATGGACAGTAAATGAACTGTTGTAAGTCAAGAACTACCTGTATGTGAATAAGAATTGTGCTGTGTCAAGGTATTGCCCAGGAAAGATAAAGTAAGGCCTCTTAAGTATGTTGTCACTGAAGAGACAATAGAGATTTAGAAGAAAGGAGTGAGGATACAGGAATGGGTTTTCAATTGCATTTTCAGGCCATTCAAACTGCATTCACGGATGGGGCCTTTTTCAGACTAGGCCTAAGCCCTTACCGACAAGGGCAATTTCAATACCTTGGTGCAACTGCATTGATTAAAATGAGAGGAACCACTGAGCTTGCTTCTCTGTTTCAATGTGCCAGCAGCTATTTCTTTCTTTCCTGTACTAACAACAAATTGTGACTCCCTCTCATACTTTGGAAATTACTACTTTATCTTTTGTGAGGTTAACTGAGCACATTTTTCAGAGGTGGTGGAATTGCGTAATTTTGAACTTTTAAAAGGAGAAGTGCAAAATCCTCAGCATTTTCAACTGGGACCCAGGAGGCAAATGAAGCTGAAGAATAAAGCAGGGGATGGAAGGGAAGAGAGAGGAAAAAGAACATGATGGAATATTCTCACAGGAAACAGTCAGAAGGCCATTTTCATAGAATATTGTCATGGGTGTTTTGAAATCTACCTTACTGTTTCCTTGCTATTCTCCAAAGCAGGGACGGGCAACTATGGCCCCTTTATGACCTGTTGGACTTCAACTCCCAGAATTCTATGTTGGTTCAGGGATTCTGGGAGTTGAAGCCCACAGATCATAAAGGGGCCATAGTTGCCCATTCCTGCCCCAAATGGAAGGGAGAATCTTCCTTAATCCATCTGAACAGTAAAGGTGAGGTTGTGGTCAAGTAACAGCGTTATAAACCAAATAAGCTGTATCGCTGATCAGGATCCGTTTGCCTGGTTTGAGCCTAGTGTTGCTGTCACGAGGCTTCTAGCTATATCAAATTATTTTGATTGCCATGTGTCATTTTTGCCAATGCCTAATCTTTTGTAAAACCCTCTAATCCGTACAAAATGCAGCTCTACCACACTGACCCAGTTTCCATCTGGTGCTAGAGTTGTAAAGGGTGAAGTGCAGTCACTGCCACTCCACACAGATGGCATTCTATTAATACGTAGGAAAAAAAAAATCTCCCAAAGACATCCTATTTTAAAACTAAAATGTTGCAACTTGCTACTAGATCAGAAGGTTATTGCCATTTGACCTTTTGGAGGATAGAAGCTGTTAATTAGGAGTTCCAGATGCCAGTTATATTTCAAGGCACAGATCGGTCCATTCGTGGTTTCTAGATTCTTTTGGTTACATATATTGGCCAGGGAAATTTAGAATACTCTTATAATATTAGAATTGAAGCTTTGCTTTTTGACATATGTCTCAATTTAGCAAAGGACATAATAATAGTTTGGGTTTTGGCTGGGATTTGTTCTCTGGGTTGTGACATGCCTCAATGGGGGGAAGGAAATGTGTGACACGAAAGGCATGCCACATGTCTCAAAATGCTGTAGCTTAATCTCACATTTTTATAAATGCCATTTCCATTCTGTTGTATGTGTGGTTCACACATTGTGTTCAGAATTAGTTAACAAGAAAGTATGTTCTATCTTCATCTTGCATGCCTTTCTTTGCTGATTTCCTTTGTCAATTCGCATGAAATTAATCCATTGCAGATCCCGTACTCGCATAGTAATTTTTGCTAATTCTGAAAGTCAGTATGACATTTGGGCTTTTCCTTATGGTCAAGTTACTGTGCTATTTACCAGTCCTTTAAGTTGGCAGAAATCTATGCCACTACATCATTTGAAGTTTAATGGCAAAGCCACACTCAGCCTTAAGAGTCAGACTAGTGACTTAGACTATCCTTAATGTTTTAATGTAGGATCAAAAGGCAACTGGACTTATTTTGTTTTTCCTTGAAGACGTTTCGCTTCTCATCCAAGAAGCTTCAAAGGCCACTCTTTTGAAGACAGTAAAGCCCACATTCTGGACAGAGAATACTGCTGGTTTGAAAGAGGGGTCAAAGAGACCATCTACATTAAAATTGAACAGCCTCTCTCAACAGAGGGGGAAGGATATGATACCATCTATCTCCAGTTTACAACACAGTCCTTTCAGCAGTTCCAAGAAGTCTCCACACTCATTTGCACTATTCAGGTGACCCTGAGGGCACAGATAAAACTCCAAGTGGCCTCTACGACTCTCAGAGAGAGAGTGCTAACAACCAGATGACTGCAAAGAATATAAATCCTTCCATTCTCCACCATTCAATCAGTGCTCCTTCTCCACATCTGTGACCTGCCATTATTCCAAGGTCCTGGGATTCCTGAAGAAATATTCTGCCAGTAGGGACTCTCCTGTGGTGGGACAGGAGTTTGTAAGGGCAACGAGAAGAGCTTTATTCATAGGAGAAAGTGAAAATGAGGGCCTTCTTGCCTGTGCTCCTTGCCCTGTGCTTCCTGCCCTGGGATGAGGTGCCAAGAAGTTCTCCCATGAAAGCAACAGTTTGTCTTTCTTGCTTCTTCTTGGCTGCAGGGGATGACATGGCTGTGCTTAAAGAAGAAGTTGAGAAGTGAGCCACCAGACTTCAGGAGCACCAAGCCTCCCCCGCCCCGATGTCTTCCACAGCAACTATTCCCCAAGTCAGCAAGGAGATAGACAGTGTGCACCCTTTGACTTTTGCTTGCTTCAGGCTAAGTAACTATTTGGCAGAAGAGAACCTGCTGCTCCCTTAGGAACTGGGCCCAGAGGGGAGCCCCAGCTAAAACCAGATTGAAAGAATAAAAACTATCCTGTATAAAAATATTTCTGTAAGGGCTGAAAGCTGAGTAGGCTAAAAATAAAGAACCAGAGACTACATTGGAGTGTTTTGAAAACACAGAACGGGCCCCATACATCCAAGGCAAAAAAGAAGCAGCAGCAAGAAGTCGATTTTAAACATAGGACAAAAAAGGATATAAAATGTAAATCCTGGGGTTGTTATAAATATATTGTTTGATGTTTGATTCTGCAGTCATTGTCCTTCAGTTATCAGCATTTCTTACATCTGCAACAGTCGTGTGATGACTGACATAAAGTTACTCTTTCAATGCCATTGAAGTTGGCTAAGCAGGGCAGTTGTTAAATGAGGACTACTTGTAAATATTTCTTCTTTACTCTCAGATAAGAAAAATATGTAATCTGCACATCATAATATTAGTGTTTCATACATGTGCACGCAACACAGTGTTCTCTCCCAAGTTATAATGAGAATAGAAAAGGAATAATAAACGGTAAGCCAAAGAAAATGCTTGTTTCTTTTTTTTTAATAGTTTTTATTGAAGTTTTTCAAATTAAAAACAAAACAACACAAAACACAAACAAATAAAATGTAGTTCCACTAATGCAGCTTTACAGTATCGGTATTTTCTTTCTCAGTTCTACTTTCTTCATAATTATGGCTATTGTTTTATACTTGAACATTTTTTATCTATATCTATTCAATTTATACATTATTAATTAATAATTATACACTATTCTGTACATTATTTTACAACCATTTAGACTGACGTTACATTTATCACATTTTTCCCATTTTAGCACTTCTTTTTTTATTGTCTTGATTTACAGATTAATTTTGCTTTTCTTTTCGAGCCAATCATACTATCTATCCCATATTTTATAATACCCTGTTTCCTCTCTCTCTCTCAATTCTAAAGTTAGTTTACTCATCTCTGTGCATTCTAACACCTTTTTTATAATCATTGCATTCGATCGGTTCTTTTCTTTCTTCCAATTTTTGGCGAATGTAATTCTCGCTGCCATTATTATATGTTGTATAACATAATAGATTTCTTTTCTAATATTTTCTTTTATTATTCCCAAAAGAAATAATTCTGGTCTCATTTCAATTTTTTGCTCCGTTATTTCCTCAATCTAATTTTTATTTTTCTTCCAATATTTCTTTGCACTGGGACATGTCCACCACATGTACAGATCCTTCTGTATCTTAAGCCTATTTTCTGGAGTGTTGGCTATTTGGTGTCGTCTGTTTGCTTCGAGGTGTTCACTGATTAATGAAAAGAAGGACTAGGCGAGACATGATAGCAGTGGTCCAATATCTCAGGAGCTGCAACAAAGAAGAGGCAGACAAGCTATTCTCCCAAGCACCTGAGGGCAGGACAAGAAGCAATGGATGGAAACTAATCATGCGGCCAACATTGTCATTTTATAATTTCCCCCCCAAATTTGTTCCCAATATTCTAGTTCGATATTATACCCAAAGTTTTTTGCCCACACAATCATTTTTTCTTTTATGGTTTCATCCTCCATTTTACGTTTTAGCAAACAATTATAAACCTTGGTAATCATTTTGTCATCCGTGCCTGTTAAGATTTTATTGATTTCTTGTTGTTCATTTTGGAAGCCATATTGCTCAAAATCCTTTTTATATTTTGTTTGGATCTGTATGTAGGGCCACCAGTCTATTTTGATTCCTTGTATTTGTAATTCTTGGTTTGATTTTAACTTCCCTTGTTCGTCTAATAATTCCTTATATGTAACTATTTTATCTAAATCTATAACGTTTGGATAGACCAATGCTTCCATTGTTGTAATCCATCGTGGAATCTTTATATAGAAATTTTGCTTAATTTTCCTCCAAACCTCAATGCATCTCTTATTTGATGTCTTTGGAAATAATTGTGTATTTTATTCTTTCCCTCCCATAAAAATGCATGCCAGCCTTGTTGTAGGTCATGTCCTTCAATTGCTAATGTTCTTTTATTTTTTAAAATTATCCATTCTTTGATCCATGTCACCGCAGCTGCCTGATAGTACAGTTCCCACTCCGGTAGGCCCAAACCCCCTCTCAATCTAGAGTCCTGTAAAAGTTTACATTTTATTCTGGCCTTTTTCCCTTGCCAAATAAATTTTAACGTTGTTTTATTTAGTTCTTCAAAGAATTTTTTATTTAGTTTTATTGGAATTGTCTGGAATAAATATAGAAATTTGGGTAGAATATTCATTTTAATGGTGGCGATTCTTCCTACTAGCGATAATTGTAGCTTTGTCCAATTTTCCAAATCTTTCCGAGTCTGTGCTAATAATTTCATATAATTATCTTCTTTTATGGAGGAGCATTTTGCAGTTAGCCAAATCCCTAGGTATTTTGCTTTTTTAACTATTTGAAATTCTAGTATCCTTTCTAATTCTTTGTTTTGATCTTGTGTAAGGTTTTTAGTTATCATTTTTGTCTTGTTTTTATTTATTTTTAATCCTGCAACCTTCCCAAATTCCTGTAATACTCGAACCAATGCTATCCCTGTTTCCAAGGGGTCTTCAATTATAAATGCCATATCATCAGCGAATGCCTGCAATTTGTATTCTTCTTTTCTAGTTCTTACCCCTTTTATGTCTCGATTTTCTCTAATTTGTTTCAATAAGACTTCTAATGAAAGTATAAATAATAACGGTGATAGCGGACACCCTTGTCTGACCCTTTTATTTATATTAATTTTTTCCGTTGTTTCTCCATTTAATAATATCTTCGCTATTTGGTTTGAATATATTGTCTTAATCATTTTAGTAAATTTTCCTCCAAATTTCATCATATACAATTGTGTATTAAGAAATTGCCAATTCAAATTATCAAAAGCTTTTTGTGCATCAACCAAGATTAGAGCAAATTGTTTATCTGGGTGGGCTTCATAATATTTTAGTGCATTTAATATAATTGTCGTATTGTCCCTTATCTGCCGTTTAGGAAGGAATCCATTTTGGTCTATATGGATGATTTTATTTAATATTTTTTGAGTTGTTCCGCTATAATTGTTGCAAATATTTTGTAGTCTACATTCAACAGCGAGATTGGCCTAAAATTTTGAATTTTTTGGTTATCTGTTTCTTCCTTGGGGATTAAAGTGATAAGTGCCTCTGTCCAGGAATTTGGTGTTTTTGCTTTTTCTAATGTTTCATTATATATATCTAACATAATTTCTTCCAGTGGTTCTTGTATATTTTTGTATATCTCAGCGGGAATTCCATCCGGCCCTGGTGTTTTATTATTTTTTTGTTTTTTAATAGCCCCTTTCATTTCAACTAACGTTATCTTTCCGTTTAGCATTTCTCTATCTTCATCTTGGGTAAATTTCTATTCTGTAGATATTTTTTGACCTCTTCTTCTCTAATATTTTCTTGTTTGTACAGTGTTTGGAAAAAGTTTTGCACTATCTTTTTCTTTTCTTCTTTCTTGTGGAATATATTTCCTTGTTCGCATATATTTCCCTGTTCATCTTGCAGTTGTTGTATTAATCTTTTTGTTTTTTCTTTCCATAATTTATGGGCCAACCATCTCCCAGGTTTGTTTGCCATTTCAAAATAATTTTGTTTTGCCATTGTTATATTTCTTATCATTTCTTCATGTTGAATTAGATTTAATGTTTTGTTAAATCTCGTTCTTGTACAATTTTATTGTTCTGTGGTTCTTTTTGCAACCTTTTCTCTAATTCTTTAAGCTTATCTTGTAGTTGATTTTGTTTTTTCCATTTCTCCTTATTTCTTCTTGCTAAATACGCTATTGTAATTCCTCTCATATATGCCTTGGTGGTATCATTGGACAGTATATTCAAACCAAACAGCAAAGATAATAATAAATGGAGAAACAATGGAAAAAGTGAATATATATAAGGGGGTCAGACAAGGATGCCCATTATCACCATTATTATTTATACTCTCTTTAGAAATTTTATTGAATCCAGAGTTGCTGAATTAAATAATGTAATAAGATAAATATAAGAAATATGTATAAAATATGTAATGAGTGTATAAAAGAATGAAAGGAGAAATGAGCTGATAAATATGTGAATGTCTATATGGAAATAAAAATAAATTTTTTTGAAAAAAAAAGAAATTTTATTGAATCAAATTAGAGGAAATCAGGAAGTGAAGGGGTTGAAAATTAGGAAAGAGGAATATAAACTACAGGCATTCACAGACGATATGGTGTTTATAGTTGAGGACCCTTTAAAATCAGGAAATATAATGGCTAAAGAATTACAAGAATTTGGAAAGGTGGCTGATTTGAAAATGAATAAAAATAAAACAAAAATGATAACTAAAAATCTCACCCAAGATCAAAATAATGAATTGGAAAGGATATTGGAATTTCAAATAACTAAAAAGGCAAAATATTTAGGGATTTGGTTAACTACAAAATGTTCTTCTATAAAAGAAGATAATTATATGAAACTACTATCACAAACCAGGAAGGATTTGGAA
>QLTV01002835.1:1671080-1689869 GCA_003457575.1 Thermophis baileyi
AAGGTGGCGACTGCATGCACAGTGCTGGAAGTCACCTTCTGAGCATGCTCAGAAAAAAAATAAAAATAAAATTCGGAAAAAATTAAAAAAAAAAGATGGCAGCCCCCACGGACCGGCAACCACCGATCCGGTTCTGATGACATCACTAGCAGGTCGCCCCCGGTTCTGGCGAACCGGTAGGAACCCACCCCGGTATTGTGAAGGGCTTCTGGATATCCACATTGGCAGCCTCCTTGTCCTCCTTGTGCCCCAGGGTATCTAATGGGTTGCAGGACATACGTGTCGATGGCATGGCTCTTGTTCTTCCCATCGATCCTCAGGACCTGTCTTATTCTTTGAGGCTGTTCCCTTGTATGTGTGTATGTGGGGTCTTTCATTATCAGCAGTGTTCTTCCAAGCTAGTATGGGTGGGAGCCCGCTCCTAACAGCTAGTTCATCTGTGCTGCTAGGCGTTCATGTATTCTGTTCAAGCAGAGCTCTTCATACTCTTGACACAATGTTGGATGTCTATTACTGTGATGGTGACTGATTCCTGTTTTGAAAGATAGCTATGGTCTGCTCTCAAGTCCTGCAGCTCTTTCTTTCTTTCTTTCTTTCTTTCTTTCTTTCTTTCTTTCTTTCTTTCTTTCTTTCTTTCTTTCTTTCTTTCTTTCTTTCTTTCTTTCTTTCTTTCTTTCTTTCTTTCTTTCTTTTTATTGTTTATTTATTTAATCAATCAATCAATCTTTATTACAATCATAGACCAGCAAATATTTATTTATTTATAAAATAGTGATGTAGTGATATTGCTTTCTCTTCTCATTTTTAGAGTATAAAAACTTCAAAATAGATAACAAGACTCATATACTGAATCTATTTCTTAATATTAGGGGGATATTAGGAGTCAAAGCCCTTCACAAAACAACCAATTTCATATTTTAGGAATTTAATTTATTATTTCCTTATTTCCCCCCAAAATCGTATTAATATCTGCTATAATTTGAAACCAAGACAAAACTATGACTGGATAGGGCTTGTGCAAAAAAAGCTGATGTCCAAACTCTTTTAAACAGGAGCCCAACAGACACAACATAATATTTCTGATTAATTGACTTCAATCTTAAGCCATAAGAAGTATGTTATACATTTCCTAATGCCTTGGTCCAATGATTGTTTAAGTCTGAATAATCCAATTCTTTGTTCCATAGTTCAGGTATGCAAATTATGCCAGCCTTCATTTGATATTTTAATTCCATACCAAATTGAATTGTTCATTGAATATAAAGTGCTGCATCTCTAAAAGATCTTAAGGTGCCATAGATCAATCAGTTGCTTAAATCTTGATTATAGTCAAAGCCCAGCATAAGGAGGGAGGAATACAGTCAATTAAAAAGCTTAAAAATACATCAAAGTTTAAGAATAATAAAAAGATAAAAGGTAAACAAAACTATATATACAAAAGACATCTAAAAGTAATCTAAAAGGAGGGGTATGAGCATTAGATGGGTGCAGGAAAGCATGAAGGTTAATATACAGACTAAATCTATCACAACACAACACAAGGCACTCTAGAATGACAAAGCTAGATGCTCATTAAGACTATAGTTTATGGCACAGGTCGTCACCTGATAAATTTTAAGACTTGCTGTGCAGATACTGGCAACATTATATGTTGTGGCAGGGTTAGTATTTGAGAGCAGCAGGGAGGTGTAAAATTGTCCTGTACGCCATGGGTATCTATGCAATAACTGTAAGATGAAGCTAGTATGAATGTCTCTATAATTCAGGTATTGGAGAAGTACATGCATGCTCTGTTGTTTCTATGTCTCCAGGTAAGGAATTTTTCTACAGCGACCTTCAAGGACAGCATGTTACTACAGAGCCTGTTAGAATATATGGGCATTACTGTTTTTATGTATTTATTTATGTATTTATTTATGTATTTATGTATGTATGTATGTATGTATGTATGTATGTATGTATGTATGTATGTATGTATGTATGTATGTATTTATTTATTTATTTATTTATTTATTTATTTATTTATTTATTTCATGTTTCAAATGTATATTCTATCTTTTATAAGCGGCAACCCTGCTTATTGGTTAGTCTAGTGTGGATCTTGGCAATGAGCTTGTTATTGGTGCCAAGGTTAAAGTTGCCCCATTGGGGTTTGTGTCATCGCCTAGTTGTGGCTTTGTGATGTCATTCAGTGGCAATGCTTTGTTTCCTGGGAGACTCAGTGCAACAGATCAACCTGCCCTGGGACAGATGGTGGTGTGGTGCATTGCTTTTCATGGGCTTTTTGGACTGAGAGGCTGCTCGGGACTCTGCAAAAGACTCAGAAGACTGCTTGAAGGTTATGATGGGCTGAATTGGGAGGGCCAATGATAAGTTTAGGACAGATTCCTTGGAAGTGTCATGGTTCCTTTCCAAACACCATTTTGTTTCTGGGTCCCAAGCTGAGGCCAAAATGGTGGGAGTGTCCCATTATTTGGAGTAGGTTGCCCTCCCTCGGATGACAGCCAGGAGGGGGATTGGGGTTGAATAGAATAGGGAAACTCCTGGCCAGCTTACCAAGAGTGTTTGATGGAGGAGGCCATTGTATGAAAGTCAAGTGAGGAGGAGGGTTGTTGAGTCCCTGGTGGCACTGAGAGCTTGAGCTAAAGTTCCTGGAGGGCTCAGCTATTTCTTCTTTTAGGATGAATGAGTATAAAGGAGGGATACGGGATCATAATTATAATTGGTTATAATTTTTCCACCTTGTTACAAATTTATACTTTTTTAAAAAAAATCTAAGTCTCCTTAAATTTTATTAATTACTTTAAGTGCTTCCATGCAGACGAAATACTTCTCAAAATAGTTTTAAAATGTTATAGCCATCTTGTACTCCAGTAAGCTGAATAAACAGCAAATATCTAGAGCAGGGGTGTCAAACTCAAGACCCGGGGGCCGAATCCGGCCCACGAGGTGCTTAGATCTGGCCCGCGGGGTCGCCCTAGAAACAGCAAAGGACTGGCCCGCAGTGCCTATGTCAGGAAAAACAGAGCTTGGGAGGGCCGCATGTGGCCCTCCCAGGCTCCATTTTCAGCTGTGATGGCCTCCTGCCGCCCTCTGCCAGTGAAAACGGAGCTCAGCCCCCCCCAGCTCCGTTTTCACTGGCAGAGGGCGGCCGGTGGCCGTCGCAGCTGAAAATGGAGCTCTGCAGTCTGTTTTCGCTGGCAGAGCACTCGGACCACCACAGATGCCCCCGACACGAGTGATGTCAAGCTGGCCATGCCCACCCTGGCCACGCCCACCCCGCCCCCGAGGTCAAACACAACCCTGATGTGGCCCTCAATGAAATCGAGTTTGACACCCCTGACCTAGAGAAAAGAACATTTAAGTAATGAATATGAATCAAAATAAACATAATGCAATAATGTGATAAAAAGGAAAATATTTCTTGTAAATGTACTAACAATAAAAAAGAACTGAAGAAGAAAGAAAATAATGATTTTAAACCTCCGTTTTAACCTTGGTTACTGCCCCCCATTGTTTCCCCTCCAGTCATGGGAATAAAACACTTCTAGAGGACAGTCATGTAATAGCAACAACTGTTCAAGGAGGAAAGTGAAAAAGGAAGAAAGTTTGTTACTCATTAGATTAGCAAAAAGCCTCTAAAAATTCCATGGCAGCAGATGGACTTGCAAATCTTTTGAACTCTTCTCCAAGGGAAAGGCAGAAAATTACTGGATACAGAAAAGTATTTAACATTCTTGATGCTTGCTGTTGTGCAGGCAAAACCAAAGCCTCTTCTGAAACTTAAAAGTTATGATGGAAAGTCTGGATTAATTTTACTTTCAAGTTTATCTTAAAAGTTATGGAAAGGTGCTAGACATCAGAAATGTGACAATTATAGAGGCAGATTTTAGCGAAGGATTGTCTCTTATTCTTAATTTATAAGCCACTGGTAATGAGATATTTTTAAATACATCCTTCCATTTAATTAACAAACGGTACTGCTACTCCACATCCAAAGGTTGAATCAACCTTATTTTTAAGTTGCTTTTCGTGAACTGCTCTTGAACTTTTAGTAGTTCAGGTTGCAGATTTATAATAAGTTTGTCCTGAGATTCTTCCTTTTCTTCATTCTGATTTCATGAGAAATAATACTTCTCTTTAATGCTTCCAAATCTCCACCAAATTTAATAGCTGGGCCTTTCATAATTCTAGGTTTTCAATGGATCCCAGTTTCCTAACCTGTAAATCTGATTCCATTTATTTAGGGATTGCCTGAAGTTTTACCATGAATTCAACCCTTGTAATTTTCTTCTTCTCATTGAGATAGCAAGACATCTGTGTTTAATATTGCTCTATCTATGTCCGAAGAGTCCTGGAGAGGCAGGGATTGTTCCTCTTTTTGTGGGATATCAAGGGTATGTAAGCTTAACTAGTTTTCCTTGCTAATGATAGCAATAGCAACAGCAATAGCACTTAGACTTATATACCACTTTACAGCCCTCTCTAAGCGATTTACAGAGTCAGCATATTGCCCCCAACAATTTGATTCCTCATTTTACCCACCTATGGGAAGGATGGAAGGCTGAGTCGACTTGAGCCTGGTGAGATTCGAACTGCCAAATTGCAGGCAGCCGGCAGTCAGCAGAAGTAGCCTGCAGTACTGCACTCTAACCACTGCGCCACCGCAGCTCATGATGACTGAAGGGGAGCTGCCTTTTTCATTTTATGGGTCACATCACTGAAATAATGTCCTGTTTAAGTTGTTAAAGCAAACTGGGAGAGTTTGGGTATAAACCACTCACTTTTGACTATAGGCAATTTCATCCACAGGGTTGGAACAAGGTAAAGGAAGGGAACTGGAAGTTGTGTGAACTTGTTATCTGAGAGATTGATTGCTTTTTGCTTCCAGGTACCTCTATAATGTCAGTCATTGACTTCAACATGACAGATATAACAGGGTGACTGAAGCCCTGCTCATTTTAACATGTGTGAGATCTGTACAACATATGTTAAAAAGCAACAAGGCTTCAGATCATGCCTGCCATTTTGAAGTCATCTTCTCAATTGTTGAATACAAGGAAACAATTTATTTTAACTGCCCTTTAAGAGAAAACTCTATCAGACTCCTTATGTAACAGTATATTTCTATTTCATTAATGTTTTGTGTTTTTAAAATACATTTAAAAATATGGTCCACATATTCAGCTTTAAAAAAAAAAGTTTGTAAAGCTCCCCCTACCCATTCATGACAGTCAAGCTTTTTCATCATTAAAACTGAATATAATTTATGTTCTCTTTTAAACAATAAGTAGCAACAACTTATTATCAACCTACTGTAGTACATATACCAATCTGAACTACATCTGTTTCTTTAAAATCTATCTCTCCAGTGGATGCCAATTTCCCATCCCCTGGGAGTCTTGGAAGCTGTGTTTGTACATTTAAAATTTAGGCTTAAAAAGAAAACACCTTACATGACATAATTACAGTGATTGAGAACACTTTCTTTAAAAAGAGACATTAATTTTTTTCCCTGAGACTCTATTCTCAGTGGGTTTTGTTATATTTATGAAGCTTTAAAAAGAAACAGATTTTCCTGCTGATTCAGTCAAAAGCAAAAGTACAACTTTTACACGTATTCCAAAACTGCTTTTTTCCCCCATAAAAAAAATATTATGCATACGTTTAAGGAGGAAATGTAGACTTTGAGGAAAGAAGGTTGTTTAGAGTAAGAAGGTTTTTAGGTTCTTTAGATAACAAGGACATCATGGTTTAACAGCAATAGTACCTAGACTTATATACTGCTTCACAGTGCTTTACAGCCCTCTCTAAGCGGTTTTACAGAGTCAGCATATTGCCCCCAACAATCTGGATCCTCATTTTACTGACCTCAGAAGGATGGAAGGCTGAGTCAAACTTGAGCCGGTGAGAATCGAACTGCCAAATTGCAGTCAGCCGGCAGTCAGCAGAAGTCGCCTGCAGTACTGCATTCTAACCGTTGTGCCATCTCGGCTCATGATAAATATGAGTTGGTTGCCAAGCATCTGAATTTTGGTCATGTAACCAACCACAGGGATGCTGCAATGGTCATAAGTGTGAAAAATGGTTATTAGTCACTTTTTTCAGTGCTGTTTCTTCTTCTTCTTCTTCTTCTTCTTCTTCTTCTTCTTCTTCTTCTTCTTCCTAGCGTATTCCCACAAGTGCAGGGTACTATGATGGGCTCCACAAATCAACCAAAGAAGCAAAATAGCTATAAAGAACAAGGTTTGCCTTGGACAGTGAGCAGTGTACAAACATGCCCCAAAGTATTGCCTTAAGTTGTTGTCTTTATGTGGTTCTCAGGGTTAGTAAAATAGGCTTAGGTCATCCTTTATTTGTTGCAATGATAATGTTGTATTTTTACTCTTTGGCAACAGCCTTCTTGTCAACCACATGAGGTATATTATGCTTAACCACTTATTATATTAAAAATGAAGTCAGGTCACCGGTAGTGGGTAGGACTGTAAATTAGATTTCTGCCTGTTTCAAGGCACTGCTGCATGCTCCCTTCCTGTCCCCATTCTGCTTCGTCTACCAACATTATGATGTTATCTCCCTAAAGGGAGTTGGAACTGGATGTGTGAAATATCATGAAGCCCCTACTTTCTGGGGCTTGAAACATTGTACTAGTAAAATAGAGAAACTAAAAAAAAATGGGACCGATCAACTTCCCCTCATTGTCTTCTGAACAGAACATAAAAGGCATTTAGAAAATGGCATTTGTTAACTACAAAAAGGAAGGAAAGGGAAAGAAGTGGCAAGTATGCATTGCTTATGATTCAGCTCCCTTGTGACTCTGATGGTTTTTTTTAAAAAAAATTCTATTGAACTTGAGCTACAACAAAATAGGGTACTGGAGGAGGAGCATAGGCTCCTCCTAGCATAGGCTAGTAGACATGCCAAACTGATACCAGCAGAAAGATGCACCTCACTGGTGAAGTTTTCTCCTCCTGCTAGTGACGTTCTAGAGAAGAGTGCAGCTGATCAACAGCCACACATAATCACAACTGCACCATGTGGCAGGGAGCTAAAACAGATGAAGCAAAAAAGCAGGATAAGGGATCAGCAAAGGCAGCAACTTTTTTTTTTTTTTTGCCAACTCAAGGATGGGTGGGGATCACTTTGACTCAGCAGTAGGGAGACACTCAGAGAAAGTCTATTGTTCCTGCAGAGTAAACTTCAAAGCTGTACCACTCTGCTGGGAATGGTGGCAGGGGTGAAATTCAGCAGGTTCTGGAGAACCGGTAGCGGAAATTTTGAATAGTTCAGAGAACTGGCAAATACCACCTCTGGCTGGCCCCAGAGTGGGGAGGGAATGGGAATTTTGCAGTATCCTTCCCCTGCCACGCCCACCAAGCCACACCCACAGAACCGGTAGGGAATTTTTTTTTAATTTCACCCCTGAACGGTGGGCTTTGTAATTAACAGAGCAGGGCTGAGAATGCAACCTTATTTCATGGCATTTCCATTCCCCCCCCCAAATAATTTTCTTCAACAGGAAAGGGAAAAGAGAGTTGGAGGGAGAGATGAAAGAAGCAGCAGTGGGGGAGGTTATAAGGGGAACAAAATAGCATCTACATTACTCCACTACTATAAAATTCTGCAAAGTGGAATTATTGTTAAAGAAAAGCCTTGCCTGAAAGCACCCCAGGAACAGCTTCAGATCCAGAGTTGTCCATCACCAGCGTGCTAGTCTTAAAATGGGGTTAGCAGAAAAACACTGAGACGGATCATAGGAAAAATCCAACTGGTTCTTGTTTCCAAAATCAGTGCATCAGTTTAAACTATAAAGTGGATAATCCTCCCCCAAAGCATCTTTTGAAGCTTTTGAAAACTGCTTTTTAAAAAATTGTGTATGGGTTGATGGCCTTTAGGTGTTGCAGATCCCTTTGGTTTAAGCTCCATACTGTGTTTGATTGTCTGATTTCTATTTATAGACAGATCTGCCAGTGTGTCATTTTACACAAGTGACAAATAGCATTATAAAGCTATTCCTAGGCCTGGTGTTACTTTATCTATGCACTAGATGAGACCAAAGATCTATCCAGGGGTGGGATTCACATAATTTACCTACCGGTTCGCCCAGCAGCACCAAAAATATGAGTGCGCGTTCATACACACAACCTTCCGCGCATGCGCTTGGCTTGTACGTGCGGCTTGAAAACGTGGCAGCACTCAAAGACTACCCTCGGTGTCAGCGCTGGTGAGCTGAGCTGTTGTTTAGCTCAGCTGAGGCGTGGCAATCTGCTCTGCTGCGTGAATCAACTGAGGTAAAAAAAAAGGGAATATAGGACAGGGAACAGTGGGGGCAGGAGGGCGGGGCCAACCAGAGGTGGTATTTGCCGGTTCTCCAAACTGCTCAAAATGGCCGCTACCGGTTCTCCCAAACCGGTCCGAACTGGCAGAATACCACCTCTGGGTCTATCTCATTTACTCACATCTATTCTGCAGCCTGCAATTCTTATCCACAGAACTGTCTCAAAGATGTAAATATCTCTGATTCCATTTAGTTGCCTCTCTTGCTGCCTGGTGGATGCATACACTGCTGGGTTCTTCTGACTGTAGAGAGGAAATGCTTGTATGTTAGGACTACATGCCCAATAAGTAGGTTTACATCTTTCAATTTCTCAAATTACTAGACTTGGTCTCAAAAAACTTTTGTTATGTCTTCCTAAAGACAAGGACTCTGATCAGTAGTTTGCTCTTCATCGTGCTCTTTGTTCTGCCCAATGATGTCCACAGAGATGGATGAAAAAGTCAAGATGATAGCCTTGATACATATCCTGCAAACACTTTCGGTTCTGCCACTTAGCATTGCAGCTCATACGTTCATATAATCTATCAGTCTAATGATGGTTGTTAGTATCCTTTTCTCTCTGTGACTTTGCATGGGAAACATGTTCTTCCATCAAACAAATGCAAACTACAGCTTGTGCTTTTGAATAAATGACACTGTATACAATAGTGGATAATAATATGCATGTAATGAGGAGTAGAGGCTTACATCTGCTTTGCAAGAATTGCACATCTATTTTTTGCAGATCAGTGTCCTAAAACTGTGGTACAAATATGTGGGCGGGCAGAAATATCTACACAAATAAAATGGAACAAGTTTACCACATCCAGAGTGCCCAGGCTCGTCTCTGTTTATAATATTTTGTAATATTAATAACTGCTGGCCAATTTAACTTTAATTTATTTAAAAAGGCAATACTCTGAAATAATAAGTGTATTTACAAATGTATCCAGATGCTTAGAGAAAATATGTGGGCAGTTATGGATCTTTTTGTTTATAGTTAGAGATTTTAAAAACAAAAATCAGTCTTCCATCTCTGAGTGTTGCTTAGATATATATTTTCAATCTCAAAATATATCTGTTGCTCAGATATATTTTGAGACTACATAGGGGACAAACATGTCAAGTTATAATTCCTATAATTATATGTTTATTAGCTGTAACCACCGGTATATATAATCCACTTTTCTACTTATGGGTTAGATCCAGTTCAGGCCCACTGAAGTCATTGACAAAAGTTAGTCATGATAACTTTAGTTCAACTGATAGTTGCTTTTAAACATGACTACCTCTGGATCCAACCAAGTCAGGTTTTAGCTAGAATAAAGCATGTTGTGCTAGTCCTTTCTTCGTCTACAAGTTTCTGTCTGGTGAGAGCACAAATGAGCATTTCTGCAAGATGGAAGGAAGTGCTGATTGTCTCTTCCAACATTCACTAAGATAGTTTAAGCTCCAGATGCCTTACATGTCTCCCCAGAGGATGACATATAACTTCAGATTAGTAATATAGGGGAAGGATTTATTTCATTATTAATGCCCTGTGAGCTATTCTAGACATGTAACCTATAAATAAGTAGAAATTTACAATATTTTAAGGATAGCACAACTGCCAATTAAAAATACCTAGTTACTCAAAGCCCATGAATGAATTTCACAAAATCAGGAGGGATTTGCCATAAGAGAGATCAATAACAGAATATTATTGTTCCTTGTTTGAGAGGTGCTGGTATTTATACAGTAGGTTGCACAGCCCATATGTTAGAACCTGGGGCATGTCTATGGAGATTCTCAGACATCCAAGTCATGGTTGTCCCAAAGGTGCTTTTTCAAGAGGCAACTAGACTTTCTGGTTTTTCTTTGAAGAAGCTGAAAGAGCTTCTTGGATGAGAAGCGAAACATCTTCAAAGAAAAACCAGAAAGTCCAGTTGCCTCTTGAAAAAGCACCTTTGGGACAACCCAGGACATGTTAAATTTGTACAAAGAGAGAGAAATTTGAGCAACACAAAAGGGATAATGAGATTTTCTTCTGTTGTTGCATGGGTTTCCTTTTTATAAGCCTTATTGGAGAGATAAAGGCCAGAAGGGCTGGAGTGAGAAACACCAAATGGGAAAGGATTGTGTATTTATTTTTGCCAAGTGCTTCAGTTTATTCTACCACCCTTGCTTTACAAAACTTTGTCAATGGCTCTTTTCAAATGTCTAGTCCTCATTCTGATTCCCATAAACTACAAAGTTGCCAAAGAACAGCCTTTAAACAGCCTTAGTACCGGTATCCACATCCCACCTGCCTTTGTGTTAATTCTTTCAAATTTAATTGGAAACTTCATACTGCAAAAACAAAGTATAGCATGCTCTTTTTTCCCAAGATCAGTAGAAAAACCAGAAGCCAGCTGAGGTAGTAGAGACCCTCCTAAGATGTTAAATAGAATGGAAACAACCTCAGCTATTTCACATCTGGTAGATGGGAATTTTATGATCTGCTACACCCAAACTATTCTGAAAGAGTTCAGAGAAATTCCAAATGTCCTCACTAATGCCATAGGTTTGGGATCTTTGGGACCGCTAGCTGCTCTTTAGCTGTGAATTATCCACTCTTCTTTGGCTCTTCTGAAAATCTGTGATGCCCTATTGCAGGGGTGTCAAACTTGATTTTATTGAGGGCCACATTAGGGTTATGTTTGACCTCGGAGGGCCGGGGGTGGGCAGCCAGGGGTGGGCGTGGTCATGGTGGGTGTTTGACACAGGCTTAAGATGTGCTTTTTCCCTTCTCTTCTTTCTTTCCACAGTACTCCCCGGCCTCCAGAAGCACTCTGCTGGCCAAAAACGGGCCGCACGGAGATCCCAGGAGGCCCCCTTGCGGCCCATTTTTGGCCTCCCCGGCCTCTAGAAGCACTCTTCCGGCCAAAAACGGGCCACTCGGAGGCCACGCGGGTCAGTCCATTGATATTTCCAAGCTGGCCCTGTGGACCAGATTTAAGCACCCTGCGGGCCAAACCTGGCCCACGGGCCTTGAGTTTGATACCCCTGCCCTATTGTATCTTCTGCACAATTAGAACAGAATCAGCTTGTTATCTGACACTCTTGGCCAGTGACTAGAGCCCCAGCAGGATTCAACATTGACAGTTGTTCTAGGCTCACACTAAATGTTTCCCCATTGTTTTGAACATCACCAGATGGCCAAATCTAGCTGCCATTTTAATTCCTACAAAGCCCCAGAAAGAGCACCTAGGCAAATTAAAATTGCAGCTAGAACCAGAAACTCAGAAGTACTTGTAGCATTGTGAATTTTAGAATAGAATTTTATTTATTTATTTAGAATAGAATAGAATTTTTTATTGGCCAAGTGTGATTGGACACACAAGGAATTTGTGTTTGGTGCATAAGCTCTCAGTATACATAACTGAATAAGCAATAAAATCATACTAGGAAACTAAATAAAACTATATAAATCGTAAGATACAAGCAACAAGGTTATAGTCATAAATAGAAAAGGAGATAGGTAATAGGAAGGATGAGAATAATAATAGTAATACAGTCTTAGTAAATAGTTTGACAGTGTTGTGGGAATTAGTTGTTTAGCAGAGTGATGGCATGTGGGGAAAAACTATCTGTTGTGGCCCGCCAGCAGCCTGTGCAGCTGGTACCCGAGTGGAACAGAGAGGACGCTGGAGAGGACTCGGTGTCAGAGGCAGGGATTCAGCCAGGGCCTTCAGAACCTCCAGCAGCCCCCATAAGTGAAGAGAAGAAGAAGAGGAGCCTCTTCTCAATGCACGGGCGCGCAGAGCTGCCAAAAGGTAGGAATGGCTCCTCAGGAGGAGGTCTCCTCAGGAGTAAGGCTTGGGACTAATTGGCCACTCCCTTAGCCTATTTAAGGGATGATGATGACTGAGCCAAATTGCAGGAAATAATGTGGTTCATATTCCTTTGTGTCTTGATTCCAGAAAAGTCTGATTGGCTCTTATTCTCTCTCTCTCTCTCTCTCTCTCTCTCTCTGTGTATATGCTCTCATTGTACATAAGGAGAATAAAATACATTTATCAAGAATAAAAAGATACAACACTTAATGATAGTCAATTTTACTAATAAGCTATCAAATCGTACTAGGAAACAAATAAAAACAATATAAATTGAAAGATACAAGCAACATGGTTATAGTAATAAGTGGGAAGAGATAGATACTAGTAAGGAAGAGAAGAATAGTAATACAGTCTTAGTAAATTATTTGACAGTGTTGTGGGAATTAGTTGTTAAGCAGAGTGATGAGCTGAGGCAGAACACCGTCCTTGTGTCTAGTTGTTCTGTTGTGCAATGCTCTATAACGTCGTTTTGAGGGTAGAAGTTGAAACAGTTTATGTCCAGGATGTGAGGGGTCTGTAGATATTTCCAGGTACGTTAGGAATAATTAATGGAGGAGTGAACCCACTGGGCACCAGATCCTTTATATGGAATTGGAGCTATATTAGGAAGCGTGGTCTCCTTCCATAGCTTCAGTGTGAGTATTTCTGAAAATATTATCCAAAACCCACTCTTTAAATTCTGACATGGTTTCATTATATTGTACGCAGTAAAAATGGCTACACTGGATGTAGCCGTTTTTCTGCTCCACATCTTTGTGCATAATGAGAACAAAGTAATATATACCGTTGTCTGTTTCAGCTTCTCTTTACGGCAAACAAAATGATGACTTAGATCTACAGGGAAAGTTTGTTTTAATTTAATTTGCAGTTAAATTCATGGCTTGCTGGTCATAGGTTTCTAGTCCTACGTTAACAAAAAAAGAATAAGGTGTTTTAAATCTGTCGTTATTTGTAACAATTATCCATCTGGCCATTATATACGGTATGTAATCCATGCTAAAGCCCATTTTTATTCAAGTTTTTAATCTGCCAGATAAAAGGGAAAACAATCCTGTTATTCCAGTCAATAAAACTGAAATGGTACAGGTTTTCTTAAATTGGACCACATCAATGCAGCTTGTGCATGGCAGGGCTATATATTTTATTATATTTTAATACCACACACACATACAACAAGAAGATTTCTACACCTAGATCTTTGGGGAAAACCTCAGGGTTGTAACTAAACCAGGGGTGAAATTCAGCAGGTTCAGTCAGGTTCTATAGAACCGGTGGCGGCAATTATGCGCAGTTCGGAGAACCGGTAAATCGCACCACTGACTGGCCCCACCCCGCCCCACCCTGCCCCGCCCACTCACTCCTTCTCTCCTCCTTCTCGGGCTCATACACACAGAGCAAACATGAGGAGGCGAGAAGCAGCCAGGTTGAACACTAGAAGACTTTGCCAAACTTTTCTGTTGGTTCTGTGGGCGTGGCTTGGTGGGGTGGTGCCGCCCCACCTTGCCGTGAGTGACATCAAGTTGGCCATGCCCACTCAGTCACATGACCCCACTAAGCCATGCCCACCAAGTCATGCCCACAGAACCAGTAGGGGAAAAATTTGAATGTCACCCCTGAACTAAACTAATTAATGTATTTAATAGAATCTTTTTTTATTGTTTTGGCAACCATTTTATAATATTGG
Organism: Thermophis baileyi; assembly: GCA_003457575.1. NCBI lineage: Eukaryota > Metazoa > Chordata > Lepidosauria > Squamata > Dipsadidae > Thermophis > Thermophis baileyi. The sequence goes on from QLTV01002835.1 coordinate 1,684,939, forward strand.
TTGGTTTATATTTTCATGCAACTATTTTATAATATTGGTTGGTTTATATTTTCAATCGATTAACAGGCTCCATATAGTTAGTAACTTAAATCATATTAGATTCCAAATATCTATCTATCTGGCTTTGTTCTTTCATGATTTTTGAGGTTCAATATAATCATAATATCATTCATCAATTATTATCCATGATCTGACTGTGCAGAGTAGTATAATCCTATTTTTGGTCATTCTTGCCAAAATGACTAATTACATAATTTACCAAATTCACTTTCTTAATCATGTGCTTACTCATTCTCTGGAAGTATTTTACACATTCATTTGCTCTATGGAAGTTGAATAATTAACATTTCTGTAATACTAAATGTTGTTCACATAATTCCTTATTCCCTTATCCTTTTATTTGCTTTTACACTTGTTTTTCACTTATTTCTTGAAAAAATTTCACAGTTATGTAGCATAAAAAGTTGAAAAACTTATTGAAGCAGAGCAGGCTTTCCTTGGTCCCTTGACTGGACCAAAATACTATTCTAGTTCTCATATTTGCAGTTTGTTATTTCTTCGCTGGAATATAGGTAGTCCTTAACGATCATATAAATCAGGGGTGTCAAACTCGATTTCATTGAGGGCCGCATCAGGGTTGTGTTTGACCTTGGGAGGCTGGGGTGGGCGTGGCCAGGTGGGCGTGGCCAGCTCAACGTCACTTGTGTCGGGGGCGTCTGTGGTTCCCTGAGCACTCTGCCAGCAAAAACGGGCTCCCGAGCTCCGTTTTTGGCTGCAACGGCCTATTGCAACCCTCTGCCAGCGAAAACGGAGCTCGGGAGGGCCCTCCCGAGCTCCATTTTCGCTGGCAGAGGCACCACGGACCGGTCCTTCGCTATTTCCAGGGCGGCCCTGCGGGCCAGATCTAAGCACCCAACGGGCCAGATCCGGCCCCTGGGCCTTGAATTTGACACCCCTGATATAAATTGAGTTTTTCTTTTTCTTCCGTGTGTAGATCAATCTTTAAACTGCCAGAATGAAGCCACCTTGGCTTTGTTGTTGGCCAAAAATAAGTCATTGTCGGTACACATTTCTGATAGTAGCTGACATACCAGCAGATGAGCCAAGCTCTGCGTCTCTCCACATTCACACAGTGTGTTGTTATCTACTAAGAGCCTCCACTTGAGCATATTGATTTTACACTTAGACACTCCAACCCTCAATAGCAATAGCACTTACTTATATATTGCTTCATAGTACTTTACAGCCCCCTCTAAGCGATTTACAGAATCAGCACATTGCCTCCAGCAATCTGGGTCCACATTTTACCCACCCCGAGAAGGCTGAGTCAACCTTGAGCTGGTTAGAATCGAACTCCTGGAAGTGAGCTGAGTTAGCCTGCAATACTGCATTCTAACCACTGCGCCACCTATTCAGGATCCTCCACGTAGTATAAGGAAGGTTGGATCCTTCAGCCATGTCCTCCTTTAATGTTATTACTTGCTCAATGGTCCCCTTCCTCCATCTTTTAATTCGATTTTGTTCTTGCGTACCCTCAAGAATGTGTGTTCTTGCCGTAAAGCTTTTTCTAGATCTGAGTTGGCAGGTTTGTCAGGCCGAGGATGTTGAGGATCATTCTCTTCCTTTGTTCTCTCGGCGTCTGCTGCTATCTCTTTCCTGATCTTAGGTGGGGCAATGCCTAATATAAATTATACGATAATATATAATATATGAACAATAGGAAGCATGAGGCCGGCTGCATATTCTCTGCTCTGGATCACATGACAGGAAGAAGGACAGAAGGGGGCTTGGAATGGTACAGTTACCAACATTCCGTGCAGCTCTCCAACTGCCACTCTCATAGGGAAGCACTGGGAATTGGAAGGGGGGATTCCCCCCTCCCCCGAGCCTAGTCTGATCCAGCTATTTTTAAATTCAAACTTTCTTTGCCAAGCTGTCCACCCACATCAGTTCTATTTATGTACAAGATTTGCATAGCTGTCTTTCTTATGCAATATCATGTTGGTGGCTCAGAAATGACAAATTCGGATCAAATTGTTTGAACAAATTCTGTGTGGTTTTTGGAGAGCAACCATGCTCATGGACCTACAGATGGGCAGAACTTCAACTCCTTTGTATATTTCCCCCCCCCCAACATTCCTTTGACTCCTGGAATTCTTGCCAAAATCACGTTAAGTATTAATACCACTTTATAAAGCCTTAGTAAGACCACACCTGTAATACTGCATCCAGTTTTGGTCACCACATTACAAAAAAGATGTTGAGACTTTGGAAAAAGTGCAACGAAGAGCAGCTAAGGTGATTAAAGGCCTGGAGACTAAAACATATGAAGAATGGTTGCAGGATTTGGAGAATCCAGTCTAGAGAAAAGAAGGACTAGGGTGGACATGGTAGCAGTATTCCGGTATTTGAGAGGTTGCCAGAAAGAGGAGGGGGGTCAACTTATTTTCCAAAGCACCAGAGGGCAGGACAAGGAACAATGGATGGAAACTAATCAAGGAGATAAACAACCTGGAATTAAAAAGAAACTTCCTAACAGTCAGGACAATTAACCAGTGAAACGGCTTGCCTTCAGAAGTTGTAGCTGCTTTATCACTGGAGATTTTTAGGAAGAGACTGGACAGTCACTTGTTTGAAATGGTATAGGGTCTCCTGCTTGAGCAGGGGTTGGACTAGAAGACCTCCAAGGCCCCTTCCAGCTCTATTCTGATTGATGTTGCAAGGTGTTTCTTTTATGGTGTGTGTGTGTGTGTGTGTGTGTGTGTGTGTGTGTAGTGGGAAACACTACTCAACCTGTGTATGCTCCACCCTGGGCTACACAACGAAAATGAAGGGAGGCTTAGAATGGAGGAATCAGCAACTTTCTGAGCCACTTACAAATTGAATCTCCAACACAGATCCACTGGCAGAATTTTTCAGGATTCTTTTCCCCCCACCTCCATAAGCCCCAGCATGATCTGTCCCGTTTTTAAACTTATTTTTGTGCCAGTTTTTCCTTACATACCCAAGCTAGTCCTGTTTTGTTATTTTCAAAGAATTGTCATGCTGTGGGGCAAACAGCTGGATGGACAGTTATCACTCTTTTAAAATTTCTTTCCAATAGTCTATTGAGTTGGAAAACATTCTGCTTCTACATTAGATAGATTGTTTCCAAAGAAAGAGTAGAGATCTCATTTGCTTTCAAAGTTCCTCTAGTCCAATATTAATTAGTCACAAATTCCAGTCCATCAAGATTAGAACCGTTCCTTGTACTATCTACTAAAATAAACTTTTCTCCTTATGCGATTGGCAGAAATATTTGTCTGGCAGAGGAATACAATGTTTCAAGATTGTAAGAGAGTTTTAAATGGGATTTTATTTTTTTTAAATACTGCCTCAGCGTCTGTTTATATATTTAGAATGTTAACAGCATACATAATGTTCACGTATTGTTGAAGATTGAATGGGGAATGTAGACTCTGGATTTATCCAAGTGTCTTGTCACCAGCATAAGCAGACAACCATTTTTGGAGGGCAAAAATGGGTAACATTGCCCCTTTATTAATCCCCCACTCACCATCAATGTGACATCAGGGCACATTTATTTTATTTATTTATTTATTTTTCAAAATTTGTATGCCGCCCAACTCCCGAAGGACTCTGGGCAGCTCACAGTATATATATATAAAAAGACAACAATAGAAAAAAAAACAATTTAAAAATACATCAATATTAAAATAAAACATTCACACAAACATACATGGGCCAATCAATCAATTATTGGCCCCAGGCCTGCCGGAAAAGCCAGGTCTTAAAGGCTTTATGGAAAGCCAGTAAGGTGGGGGTAGTACGGATCTGGGGGGGGGAGTTGGTTCCACAGAGTCGGAGCGGCTACAGAGAAGGCCCTCCCCCGCGGGCCCGCCAGCTGACACTGTCTGGCTGATGGGACCTGAAGAAGGCCAGCCCTGTGCAACCTCACTGGTCGTTGGGAGGAGTGTGGCAGAAGGCGGTCACGCAGATAAACTGGTCCTAAGCCATGTAGTGCTTTAAAGGTAACAACCAACACCTTAAATTGTGACCGGAGCACACTCGGCAGCCAGTGCAGCTCGCGAAGGATGGAACTCGTGTGGGTGTACTTTGGCACACCCACGACTGCTCGCGCAGCTGCATTCTGGACTAATTGTAGTCTCCGGACACTCTTCAAGGGTAGCCCCATGTAGAGCGCTACATGTTTTTCTGTTCTGCTTCTGAAATATCTGTTTTCTATGATATGTTGCCTTAAGAGCCGAGGTGGCGCAGTGGTTAGAGTGCAGTACTGCAGGCTACTTCAGCTGACTGTTCAGCAGTTCAGCGGTTCAAATCTCACCGGCTCAAGGTTGACTCAGCCTTCCATCCTTCCGAGGTGGGTAAAATGAGGACCCAGATTGTTGGGGGCAATATGCTGACTCTGTGAACCGCTTAGAGAGTGCTGTAAAGCACTGTAAAGCGGTATATAAGTCTAAGTGCTATTGCTATTGCTAAGCACTCCTGTCTGTTTTGGATACCGATCTTTGGTTTGTAGCAGGCTAACTCCAACAACTGATTGGCTACCTTACAGAGAGAAAAACTTCCCTTTAATATAGTCAATATAGCAACGAGTGCTATAATAGAACAGTGGTGATCATTCTTGCCTTGCAAATACAAAGCTGTAATTTAAACCCAGTAGGAGCATTATATGAAGTCTCATTGGGAGCCGGAATAAAACACTTCTACCTCAGGTGACTGGGAAAACAGTGAAACAGTACATTAATGGAGGGCTTTTGTTTTTGTTTTAAAGTAGGACGTAATTTTAAAAATTCTATCAGGTTTCAAACCAGCAACTTTCTCTTTACAGGGGCATATATATATAGTTATATATATAGTTAGTGTGTGTGTGTGTGTGTGTGTGTGTGTGTGTGTGTGTGTGTGTGTGT
>QLTV01002835.1:1740374-1756908 GCA_003457575.1 Thermophis baileyi
CCCTCCCTCCCTCCCTTCCCGCTCTTTCATTACTTTTGAATGAAATACTAGCCCAAGTTCACAAATATACTATCTCTCTTAAAAGTCATTATTAAAATTTTATTTGAGGGATGAAGAGAGTAAATATATACATTTGAATGCTTAAATATGAAGACTATGTAAACTGTAGTTCTCTTTTTTATTTTTACATTTGCAAGCAGAAGAACTATTTGGGAACAGTGCTATTAATATTTGTTTAGACATTTCTAGGCCAGTTCTAGTAGTAGAAAACCTCCATTGCAGCTTTTGCTGCATGCAGATCCTTCTTCTTCTTCTTCTTCTTCTTCTTCTTCTTCTTCTTCTTCTTCTTCTTCTTCTTCTTCTTCTTCTTCTTCTTCTTCTTCTTCTTCTTCTTCTTCTTCTTCTTCTTCTTCTTCTTCTTCTTCTTCTTCTTCTTCTTCTTTCTTCTTCTTCTTCTTCTTCTTCTTCTTCTTCTTCTTCTTCTTCTTCTTCTTCTTCTTCTTCTTCTTCTTCTTCTTCTTCTTTCAAATTCTTCAATTTCCAATCAAATACTAGGTTATTTTTAAAAAATTGAATACATTTTAAATAGTAAATAAATTACTATTTTAATTCTGAAATTGGCCCAGATAGCAACTACTTTTGTGAACTGAATAATTAACAGTAAAATTTTAAGTTTCTATTTTATTCTCAGGTCTATCTTTCCAAGTAAAATGAGATTTGCCCCACAAACTGCCTCTGCAACATCCATATGTTCATTCTCGTGTTATTTTAATATGGTACCTTGATGGTTTCCTTCAGCCTAAGCTCACATTGTGTAGTATTTTGCTTTCCCAATAGCAGTGGGCTTGAGTGCAGTTTGGCCTAATATGCCTTTAGAGGCAATGGTCCATGTCATTGCTATCTACCAGCCTTAGTTCTCTTATTCTGAAAACTCTAAGCCCTTTTTTTGGCCAACCTTTCTCATGAGTTCTGTTTCTGCAATCATTTGTTTCTCTCCATTTGGTTTACAAACACTCCTGGCTGATGTCCTCTTTCTGTATAATCACTTTCTACTTGAGGAAGGATTGTTTGTAATTTACAGTTAAGCTAGCATACTGTCATTTTACGCTGTCAAAAAGCATCTGTTACAATTGCTGTCTCTTCGCATGTACAAAATTAAAATAACCCAAACCAACAACATTAGTGGCCAGTGTTAACCAGCCTTCTCAAAAGCTAATTAAATCCTTAGGGAAAGGGATCTACGTAGCTATGTAGATTTACAGAACTGTACATATGGGTAAAGTTAATTTTTTTGGTCTGATTTTTAATATATAACTACTAATTGAGTACCTTTGGAATGTACAAGCCAATATAAAATATGCTTACATGCTAAAATTGACACTGTTCAAAATGTTATAGGGCCAGTCACAATTTAAAAATGTCTGCAGAATATGTACATAGAAGGAAAGTATTCTCAAAAGCCTTCTATAGTAGGAAAATTATTTATTAAAAAAATATTCATTTTTATTTTTTAGATTTTTTTCAATTCCGACTTTATTACTTTATAAGTAACTCAAGCAGGGGTGGGTTCCTCCCGGTTCGGACCAGATCGCCCGAACCGGTAGCGACCCGCTGGTGACATCACTGAAGTGGATCGGCCGGTGCCGGTCAGTGGGTGCCGCCATCTTTTTTTGTGGCTTTTTGTGGATTTTTTTACTGTTTGGAAGGTTTTTCCTCTTCTGCTGCTTGAAAAAGGGCCCTCCCACCTGCCCCCGGGTTTATACTGACCTTTATTCCTTCACCCGAAGCACAGCTGATCAGCTCCTCAGCTGTGTTTTGGGCTGATTACAGCTACTGAGCATGTGCAGAAGCAAAATTGCGTGAGGGAACGCGCATGTGCAAAATGTCGCGATGTGAACCGGTGGGGAAGGTAAGTGGAACCCACCCCTGAACTCAAGGTGGTGAAGATGCATAATACTTCTTCATCCTCCTATTTTCCCCAAAACACCATGAGGTAGGTTTGGCTAAAAGAGAATGATCAGCCCAAGATCCTACACCTGGAAAGCATGCACTCAGACACTCAAGAACAGGGGTCCCCAAACTTGGCAACTTTAAGACTTGTGGACTTCAACTCCCAGAATTCTCCAGCCAGCTATACTGGCTGGAGAATTCTGGGAGTTGAGTCCACAAGTCTTAAAGTTGCCAAGTTTGAAGACCTCTGCTCAAGAACATACACAAAGATATAGAATGATTGTTAGGGAAACCAGGGTGGAGCGAGGACTTAATTCACAACTAAAGTGGAAATGAATTAAATCATTACATAAGACAAAAGCCATGACACATATTAACAATTAATCTATATTAGTCTGTATGTTTCTTTTAAATGAAAAACAAATCCAAAAAGAAAAATAATAATTCTTGTGGCACGTATTTCAAGCTTATCTCAAACTTGCATTAATTGAATCCACATTGCTTTTGACATATTACAAAAAGATAATTAATATTTTATTGAACGCTACCTATAATTTAGTTCTAGCTCAAAGCAGGGATGTGCAGATTCCTTTATTTTTGCATTCCCCCCCCCACTGCTCATTTGGTCTTTCCAGCTTTTTCCTGTTAGACGTTCAGGCATGTAGAATGTTTATTCTGGAAGGTGCTGCTTGGCAGTGCTGTTGAAATCCTTTTGCTGATTTTGTTTGTTTTTACATTTCTATATGTTTAAATTGTATGTTAAACCATCACTTCTTAGAAGGTATACCATTCAAAAATGCCCCCCCCCATCTTTCTGTCTCATTTTAACATTCACAAATAGCAAGTTCCAGACTAAAAAGCATTTGTTTGAGCCCCCTGGGAATATATCCAAGTAGACACATATGGGTGCCGTTTTGGTTTTTGCAATTTTTATTTATGTCTATTTCTATTTTTAAATTGCTCATAAGAATCACACAGGCATCTGTTGTAAGTATACCTGCTTTTTATTATTTGTACAATATGTTAAATGTGAGAAGGGTTCTATTTTCATTGAGATTAACGTCACAGATACTTACAATTTAATTTAATGTTTTCGCTGAGAAGCAAAACTCTAAGAAATTCAGTGGGATTTACACGCAGATACAGATTAACAGAGTTGGAAGGGACCTTGTAGGTCATCTAGTCCAACCCCCCACCCAAGCAGGAGACCCTACACCAGTGATGGTGAACCTATGGCACATGTGCCACAGGTAGCGCGCAGAGTCCTCTCTGCGGGCATGCGAGCCGTCGCCCCAGCTCAGCTCCACCGCACATGCGCGTGTGCCTCCCACCGGCCAGCTGGTTTTTGGGTCTCTGGCGCGCATGCGTGGGGGGGCAGGACGCATGTGGAAGATGCACGTGCATGTGTGGGGGTGCACATGTGGGGGTGCATGTGCATATGTGGGGGTGGGGCGCACATGGGGGGTCACGTGTGCATGTGCAGGGGTTGTGAGTGCATGCGTGGGGGCAGGGGGAGCATGGGAAGTTGCACGCACATGTACAGGGGGAGGGGCATGGAGGGTTGCACGCATGGGTGTGGGCACACACGCGCACACCCTTTTGGCACGCGAGCCAAAAAAGGTTCACCATCACTGCCCTACACTATTTCTGACAGATGGCAGTCCAGTCTCTTCTTGAAAGCTTCCAGTGATAAAGCTCCCACAACTTCCGAAGGCAAGCTGTTCCATTGGTTGATTGTTCTTACTGTCAGAAAATTTCTCCTTATTTCTAGGTTGAATCTCTCCTTGATCAGTTTCCATCCATTATTCCTTGTCTGGCCTTCGGGTGCCTTGGAAAATTCGGGTGCCCCTTCCTCTCTGTGGCAGCCCCTCAAATATTGGAATAGTGTTATCATGTCTCCCCTGGTCCTTCACTAGACTAGCCATGCCCAGTTCCTGTAACCATTCTTCATATGATTTAGTCTCCAATCCCCTAATCATCTGGTTGCTCTTCTCTGCACTTTTTCTAGAGTCACAATATCTTTTTTATAGTGTGGTGACCAAAACTGGATGCAGTATTCTAGGTGTGGTCTTACTAAGGCTTTATAGAGTGGTATTAGTACCTCACTTGATCTTGATTGTAAAATTTACCTTGGTAGGTAAAAGAACGTGGAACTGAAGCTTTAGACATTTTCATTGCAGTGAACGCTGGTCAGATCCAATGAATTGTTTACAAACATGAATTGCTGTAGATCTAATGCACTAAAGTAATGTGCAGTTTTGATACATGGCTTCAAGATTATCTATTATCATAACACTGGAAAAGGGTTTTCTAGACGGGACAGTTACAAAGAGAGCAAGTCAGTGTAAGTGCTGCTCTGATCTGCTAGTAGATATCATCACCTACAATATTCCTTTGAATCCTGCCTGGAATAGCCTGTGGGGTCATTTGGCAGAGGATGATTCTGCATCAGCTCTTCAAGGTAAGGAAGGTCAAGAAACAGGAATTCCAGCAATGCTCTTGAACGTCATAGGTTAGAATAACAGAATCTGGAAAGCTTGTCATAGTTTCTCTTTTGCCCTATCTTATACCAAACTAAATCCAGGTAGAGTTATTATGAGTTTCTCTCTCCTGCTTCCCTCTTTCTCAGGACTGAATATAGGTAGTCCTCCATTTACAATCACAATTGAGCCCAAAATTTCTGTTGCTAAGTGAGATAGTTGTTAAGTGAGTTTTGACCTTTCTCATTACACTTGTTTTAAGGAATCACTGCAGTTGTTAAGCATCCAAATTTTTCAAGCATCCAAATTTTGATCTCATGACCATGGGGATGCTGACACGTTCTTAAGTGTGAAAACAGTCATAAATCACTTTTTTCAGTGCTGTTGTAATTTTGAATGGTCACTCAGCGAATGGCTGTAAGTCAAGAACTTCCTGTAATCTTTTCTGTCAGTTCCCCTTTAAGAATTTGCTCATTCCTTCTCATACTAGGAATTCCTATTTAACATTTTGAACTTTGGTCCATAGCACTTTTTGGAATCTTATATTTTAAAATATTTATATAAAATTGTTAGAATACTTCTGGAACCTTTTATGTTCTTAAATGCAAGCATAGCCAAATATGATTTTGCATAATTTTGGCTAGTGTACGAATTGTATCCATTCTAAGATAAAATGGTCTTGGCCATTTTTCATTACTCTTATTTTATTACTCTTTTTAACTTCCCTCTCATATAAATAATATCATTCATTGATTCCCCTCCTGTGGTCCCTGGGCCACTGCTGGTCTATAATTATGTTGCATATGGTCCGTGTACACTAGTGGCTCAATTTTTTTTTTAAAAAAAAGCCAGATCTCAAGAGGTTTTATGGTCTCACAGAATCTTGTTCTTTTCACATTAACTTTAATTAGTGCAATTCTTAAAGCACTAGTATATCTTCTTGTACTAGTATTGGGTTGATTTAAGGATCACAGAAGGATAGCATACCATTTAGCATTTTTAGGTTTATATACCACTCCAGAGTGCTTTACAGAACTCTCTGGGCAGTTTACAATGTCAGCATATTGCCCCCAACAATCTGGGTCCTCATTTTACCGACCTTGGAAGGATGGAAGGCTAAGTCAAGCTTGAACACCGTCAGGATCAAAGTCCATGCTGTGGGCAGAGTGTGCCTGCAATACTGTATTCTAACCACTGTGCTCCAAGCATATTGCTTTCATTGCTTACCCTTCTTCCTAATCATTTTTAACACAAACACAGTTACAGAGATAATGTTCATTCCCCAAGGCATCTGCTACATCTGGGATAGGAGTGTCTCCCTATATTGACTCACTTTGAGATATAAAGTGTATTGTTCTGCTTTTATGTGAAGTCCCTTAAACACAGAGTACCTTGGTCAGGTAAGGGAAGCTAAGGTTGGGTCTAATTCTTGCTTCAACAGTAGATGGAGAATGTTGAATGCTCCTGAGCTAACAACTAATATAGTTTGGCAATGATATTTTCATCCATATAGCAAAAGTTACTCTCTTTTTAATTCCAAAACATTTTCAAATTTATTTTGTGCATTTGGATTCTTCATAATGAGAAGCAGTGTATAAATACAATGAATAAATCGTTTTTTGTTCAGAAAGCAATTCATACTTGAGTTTATTAAGAATACTTAGATACCATCTGGACCTAGTGATTCATTTGTTTCCAATCTGTGAATAAGGCCTAGAAATGTAATCTCTTCTCCACACCATTTACCTCAGTTCCTCAGATTTTCTTTCTGAAAATGCCAGTCTGTATTTTCCCTGTCTGCACCTTCCATAGTGAAAACAGGCACAAAGAATATATTCAGCCTCCCTGCAATCACCTTGTCTCTTTTAATACCCCCTTTTTATTCAATAATCTCAACATCTCCTTAACCAATTTCTTGCTTCTGATTTATTTTTAGGCTTTTAATTGTGGGTATTCATATTATTAACGATATGCATTAGGATTGTACTTCAGCTTGGCACAAATTGTAACTCTGATACAAAATGCAGCTTTTGGGAATGGTTTATGGAAAATACAGCTTTTTTGGGTGATTCTGAGTTAAGGCTGGAAAGGCATTTCTCATTTTTTTCTGCTTCAGATCCTCTGTGGAGTTCCACTCAATTATGTCCCTGAGGAGCTCAGAAAGGGATTTGTAGTCCTTTTTTATTCTTCCTTATGTAATGCCTTGATTTGGTGGGGGGAGGGAGGAACTGTATTGGATTCTGGGATTAACAGATCTGTCCTCAAACCTAATTGTCCTTGTAATGTGTCATTCAGACTCATGCCTTTTAGCTACATTGTAAGGTTGTAATTGTGGGGACAGAGACTGATAAATATGCACTGTCACTGCAGTCACACTATTTTGACATCAGGCATCTCTTGTGTGTACGTATGTGTAGTGGCACTCTGTTGCAAACATTCAACTGATTCCTTTTCCTCATTTCCATTCCTGTTCTGACTCGATCCTTATCATCTCTCTCCCTCTCTCTCTCTCATTCATCTATCTGTTCGTCCATCCATCCATCTTCTATCTATACAACTTTTCATTCCTCTCCTTTTCCCTCTCATGCCTTCCCAAGTTAAAAAAAATTCTCACCAAATCACATTAGTCGCCAATATCCTTAATAAGAGGGGGGGGGGAGAAAAAAAGGAGGGGAGGTTAAGGAGTGCATATTAGAATAATATGAAGACTGGCTAATTCATTTTCATTTTATAGGTCAGTAATCTTGACTTAGTATTATTATTATTATTATTATTATTATTATTATTATTATTATTTATTAAATTTGTATGCCGCCCAACTCCCAAGGGACTCTGGGCGGCTCACAACAATATAAAAAAAACCATTAAAAGAAAACATAATAAAAACAGTTAAAAACAGTTAAAAACTCATACATACCGTTTCAGTATGGGGGTTTCAGTATGGGGGTCTGATTCAAAGGAGCTTTGAATGAATCACTTTTCAAACTGATTTCTAAAAATTATTCGATTATTCAGTCTCTGCTGTTTCCACTTATTATGCCAAATAATGAAGCACCTGTAGTTATTATGATGATTCATCTTGAATATTGCGAATTGAATCTTACACTGATTTGAACAGAATGCTGGCTAATTTGTCCATACCTAATAAGGGGGAATATGATACTCAAAACATTAATGGTACAAAAATATGGCTAGAGATCATTTTCCCTCTCTCTGACTTCAAGGTTTTCACGCTGGGATCAACCATTAAAATTAAATACAAGGATATTCAAGGCAGATAAAAGATATACTGCACTGTTTAGTGCACAGTTAAACTGGAATTTGATGCCATTACGTGTAATGAAGAACATCAGTTTAGCCAGTTTTAACAGGGGATATGGTAACTTCATGCAGGGCCAAGTTATCCATTGCTACCAATCTTGATGGCTGATTGCTAGATAAATAACAGCAGGTAGGGGCCAGTGTTGGAAAGGACCTACCAGTAGTCCTCACTTAATGATGGTAACTGAGACTGGAATTTCTGTCACTAAAAGATGCAGTCTGAAAGTGTGATATCATGTGACCATGCCACTTAGTGACAGCTGTTTCAGGTTACTATTGTTAAGTGAGACCTTCACATTAATGTGACTTCTGAATTCCCTCTGGCTTTCCCATTGACGTTGCTTGTTGGAAGCCAGCACAGAAGGATGCAAATCATAATCACGTGACTGCAGGTCACTGTGATGGTTTGAACTTTGAAGACCAGTTATAAATACCATCTGTTCAACACTGTCATAAGGTTGCTGAACAAGCAGTTATTAAACAAAGATCATCTGTGCAGGTAGAACTCAACTTACTATCACAATTGAGCCCAAAATTTCTGTTGCTAAGCAAGACAGTTGTTCAGTGAGTTTTGCCCCCATTTTATGACCTTTCATGCCACAGTTGTTAAGTGAATCACTGCAGTTGTTAAGTTAGTAACGTGGTTGTTAAGTGAAACTGCCTTTCCCATTGACTTTGCTAGTCAGAAGGTAGCAAAAGACAATCACATGACCCCAATACACTGCAACCGTCATAAATATGAGTCCGTTACGAAGCATCTGAATTTTGACCATGTGACCACAGGGATGCTGCAAAGGTCATAAGTGTGAAAACTGGTATAAGTCACTTTTTTCAGAGCTGTTGTAAACTTTAACCAGTCACTAAACGAACTGATGTAAGTTGAGGACTACCTGTATTGTGTTCCTTTCCATATATTCCTGATCACGTCTGACTGGCCACTGTGTAATACAAATTATGGATTAGGTGCCCCAATGGCCAGATCCAGAAGGGTTTTTCTTCTGGTTGTTATGCCATTTCCACATGTATTTATTTAGCAGATATATTATTGATCAAATCTGTAAGGCTTCCCCATTTCATAATGATTGTGGAAAGCATAAAAAACAAATACATATAAATGAAATGTATTAGAACTCTGACTATCCTTTTCCAATAATTTCAGCAATGCTTATATATCTTATTAAATCAAGGGTTGATTCATTTCAGGTTGGTTTCTCTCTGGTTGATCCTATGATTAACTGTAAACATTCTGCATCCATTTATTACCGGGACTTGATCAAACAAAAAATACTCTAAAGCTTTTCTAAACATCTCTGGAATGTACTTGCTGCAAAGCTGAGGAGCTTAACAGATTTATTAGCTTTTTAAAATGGCTCTTGACACATCTTTTTGAGCAGACTTCTTTATCATTAATTCTACTTGCTTTACTTGCTTTTATTAGTTTGAATTCCTATTTTATTTTTTTTCTAATATTTTAAGTTTGTTTTAGGGAAAACTGCTGAAAAATTCCAGTAGCTGATAATATGCCAAGTTAAATGCAGCAAAACAAATAATCACAAGCAATCAAATTTTCAGCTTGTGTGACTAAATATTTACTAAAATTGATTTATTCTGAAGTGTTGATCGAGTATTGATCCTGGCCTGTTGCATTTGCTACTTTAAATTCCATCTTGTACCTGTCTAGTGTTTAGACAATTTGTAATCTGTTTCCCAAGTCCATTCTGTTAGGTAATAACATATGATGTGTAAAAGAAAAACATTCTTCTTATTACAGCACACCTGAAAAAAACCTGCCAGTGTTTTTATGTTGAATTCTCATTTTGAGGATCCTGCGTCTAAGCATTTGACATGTGAAAGTGAAAATCTTTATATTCCATAATAAGAGATTGGGCAAGCAACGAGGAAATATATATTAGAAATAGATGAAGGAAGGTAAACTTTAAAAAAAAAACCTTTGAAGAAGATTGGTATTCGTAAAGGTTTGGTTTTCAGTAATCCCATGAGAAATATAAGTGAGGAAGGAAAGAAATATAAATCAGCGAAACATAGGAAAGCAGAATTTTAAAAAGCATTTGAGCATTGTTGAGACTGGAACATAAGCTTTTTTAAAATTATTGATTATACTACAAAATTAGGATGCTTTATAGTTACTGTGCTTTTTCTGCACCCCATTTTGCAATTTGTGGATTATTTTAAGATGAACAATAATCCTGAATAAATAAATTATCCTTATGCCTATTACTAAAATTTATACCCAATTTATAGGTCTACGGGTACTGTAACTTATTAAGTTTACTGAAAGCACTAAAGGGCTTACCAGAGCAGAGTAAAGATGGATAATATGATGAGATTTTTTAAAAAATCAGGAAGTAAAGAAAAAAAATTAGAGCAGATTAACAGGAACTGAATTGGGAGCCAGTTTGGTTTAGTGGTTAAGGCACCAGACTAGAAACTAGGAGAATGTGAGTGATAGTCCCACATTAGGCAGGCAACCAGCTGGATGACCTTGGGACAGTCACTTTCTCTCAGCCCTAGTAAGGAAGCAATGGCAACCACTTCTGAAAAACGTTGAAAAGAAAATTGCTGGGATTTGTCCAGGTAGTCATCAGGAATTAACACTGATTTGAAGGCATAATATATATAAAAGAGAGATTAACAAAAGTAGAGTATGGTTAAGATCATCCACTACCTAATGATCATGTAAATCAGCAGTGGGTTGCTCCCGGTTCGGCCCGGTTCTGTGAACCGGTAGCGCCGGCGGTGGGAGGCTCCGCCCACCTGCCCGGGATGCTTCTGCGCATGCACAGAAATGTTGCGCACGAGCGCGTGCGCAAACCGGTAGCAAAGGGTTTTAGAACCCACTACTGATGTAAATGGTTTCCATTACATTATATTTCAAAAAACAATATGGCCATCAATTTTTTTGGCTGATATTAACAACAAAGTGCAGCCTTTATTGAATATCCTGTAGACATGAAAGACCTAAAAATAAACAAGAAGATATTATGATGGACATTTTATGTTGATTGTTAATGTTAACGTTGTTTGTTTGATATCTTCTTTTTTCGTTTTTATTCTGTATTTTAACTTTGGAGAGAAAATTTTAAAAAACTATTTTAAAAAAGAAGACATTATAATGGTGGGTCCAAACATACATACATACCTTTGGAGGTGGAATTGATTTTCTAACCATATGACATTTATCACAAAAATAGTTTTATTTTGTTTTCCACAAATACTGTTAGAAGGGTCAACTCAGTCTTTGCACCCCTGTTTTACTAGGGTACCATTAAAAATGGCAAAATGGACTGTGAGGCAATAATTGATGACAGTATCTATGCCAGCTGTGTTTTGATAAATAAAAACCTAAGTCTATTAAGATGAAGCAGGGAGAGGAGGAACATTGATGTAAAAATGTTTTGTAATCAGTATATTGTGGCTTGCCGCTAATTGTCCTTTGGCCTAGTCTCATCTTCAGTATTTCCATATGTAGAATGAACAGGGTTTTTGTAATGTTTGCTAGTTGCTATATAGCTTAATAATATGCTATATCATCCACTGATCCTCCAATTTACAAGCCATGATAAAATAGCAAAATTCTTTATTGTCAAAGCTGAGCTTCAAAGTCTCCTAAAGTGAAGGGACAACATGCTGTTTCTGCTAAATAGAAACTGATTTGGATCAATCTTACACACTGAGAATGACACACACAAAAAGAAGCTAACACTGTGACCATGAACTATGAGTTTTGCAGTGCAACATACATAAGTTGTAACAGTCCTTTGCAGTGGTTTAACTGGAAAAATAAATTTCTGAAGAAATGTAATACAGTACCAAAGAATATAAATAGTCATGAATTAAAATAGTTCATTTTGCATTCGAACATATTGTATCTGGAGATATATTTGTATTTCTCAATGTACTAGGCATATTCTATAAACCCCAAAAAATTCTGCACTTATTACAGTGGGAAGAGGTGCATCATCTATTGCAGCGGTGGGTTGCTCACGGTTCGGCCCGGTTCTTAGAGCCGGTAGCGGCAGCGGCAGCGGCGGGAGCCTACGCCCACCCACCCGGGACGCTCCGCCCAGCCACCCGGGACGCTTCTGCGCAGAAGTGTCGTGAGAGCGTGCGTGCGCGAACCGGTAGTAAAGAGTTTTAGAACCCACTACTGATCTATTGGTATGGTTACATTTTGGGGTTTGGGGGCAGAGTCACTTTACCTTTTAAAATATATTAAACCTAGCTTACAGTAGGCTTTGCATCTTTCCTGCTTTGAAAGATGGAAATAGCACTATGGATTAGTCTGAGGAGGCTGTTAGGGACTTCATCAATAGCAATAGCAATAGCAATAGCAATAGCAATAGCAATAGCAATAGCAATAGCAATAGCAATAGCAATAGCAATAGCACTTAGATTTACCGGTATATACTACTACATAGTGCTTTACAGCACTCTCTGAGCAGTTTACAAATGTCAGCACATTGCCCCCATCAATCTAGGCCCTCATTTTACTGACCTCGGAAGGATGAATGGTTGAATTGAGCCGGTCAGGATCGAGCTCCAGGCTTTGGGCAGAGTTTGCCTGCAATACTGCATTCTAACCACTGTGCCACCACGGCTCCTGGTTTCTCACACCATTTTAAAAAGGATTATAAATATTTTGATAGCTACACATTTTTAAGTTGTTCCTATCCTATGAAAATGCCAACCTGATTCTTAGCTACTTTTTAAAAAATTATTCTCCGTGTTGAGACACTTTTGCGTGCCTACTGTCCCTGTCCTAATGTCCCCATGTATTCGTAACCATCTCATGTACTCATAACCATGTTTATACATTTTATGTATTCACAATCATGTTTATACTTTTTCTGTAATCAAATATACGCTTGACAAAATAAATAAATAAATAAAAAATAAATAAATATTCTGTCCAGACTTCAGATCCCCTTCTCCTGCCATTGCATAATTCCCTACTGCTGTCTATGACTTCTCATTTTTTCTCTTCTAAGAAAAGTGGCAATGCCCCCCAACATATATGTATATACTCACATAGACACAAACTATGTTACAGTCATATATACAAGGTTAAACCATCAAAATGCAGATAGAAGTAGAGACAATAAGCAGTTTTTAAAAAAACCAATTCCTTCTTTTCAGCATGAGCATTTCTATTCCTCTTTTTCATCAGCACTGCTGAAATAACACAGTCAGTAAGATCTTCATTTAGCATAGAGAAGATTACCACTTCAAAATTGGGCAGAAATAACAATAAGACCAACAATAATAATACCGTAGTATAATCTTCACCCTACTTTTCTCAAAAAGTTAAAAAAAAAAGTCCAGGTGTTTATCATTTTAATATTTTGCTAGTCACCTGAAGTTGAATGGTTTTATTTCAGCTCTAAAATAGCCCAAATAACCTGTGGATTATCTTGGAGATGGAGGTGAAACTCTTCCACCTTAGGTGACTGGGAGGAAAAGATAAAATGGTATCCTCAGCTTATTAAAAAAAAACAACTAGAAGGAAAGATACCTATTGAAGATAAGAGCAAATGTAATTATACATATGAGAGCTGGTTTTTAATCAGCCACCTTCTCTATCTCAAGTAAAGTTCTTAACCACTATGTTATTTTATCAGTGCTTATAAAGAGGCGTAGGAACAATTAGAGTGCATGATAAGCTGAGTTGAAAGGGCAGTCCTTTCCTCTGCAATGAAATACTGAGATCAGCCTGCAACAAAGTGAAATCAAACAAAAAGAAGTACAAGAGGCCACATATAGATAGTCTTCAACTTATGACCACAACTGAGCCCAAAATTTCTGTTGCTAAGCAAGACATTCATTAAATGAGTTGCATCCTATTTTATGACTTTTTTTGCTACAGTCATTAAGCAAATCTGGCTTCTCTGTTCACCTTTGCTTTTCGGAAGCTGGCTGGGAAAGTTACAAATGGTAATCACATGACTCTGGGACAGTGCAAGCATCCAAATTTTGATCATATAACTGTGGGAAAACTGCAACAGTCATAAGTGTGAAAATCGAACGTAAGTCACTTTTTTCAGTGTTGTTGTGACTTCAAACGGTCACTAAACGAATGATTGTAAGTCTAGGACTACCTGTAAGGTCAGGTGCATAAGACCAGGTCCACAGGTGAAGATTCAATCAATCTGATTTATTGCTAAAATCTTAAAACTTCTCAACTAATGGTCAGCACCTGATTAGAGTTAGATAAGGGTCCATGGCACTCAACAGGGGTTAATTTGCTGGTGGCCACATAGGGATTCTAAGCTATTCCTCTTTTCACTCTGCCCTAGGTTCTGTCATTCTTCCTCCTATACATAACAGTGTTCTATTAAAAGTGTATTTCAGAAGTAGAACATGACTGATGTTGCTTTGAAGGTGAGCAGAGAATTAAAAAAGAGCAGTCTCCATTTTGCCTCCCAGAAACCGATTGCCTCCCATTTCATGCTGATTCTGGATATTGTTTTACTGTGCACACTTCTTAAGTAATCCACTCCCTCTGCATTCAAACATATGGTTCTCTTGATGTGCCCAATTGTCACTTAAGCATAACAAAGTGATAGAAGCACATTTTTACTCACGGCAATTTGTTAAACATTCCATTAATTCCCATGCATCCTTTAGCTCATCATATAATGTACTTATTGCATTCAGCAACCAATTGTTGTGCAAAATATTTAATAATTCAAGCCTATTCACATTATCATACACTTTCTCTAAATCAACAAATGTGCAATAACCTTTCTTTCTCCATTCATACATGTCCCAACACCTGCTGAAGAACAAAAATCTGCTCTGGAAAATAATTACATATTGTGCTGCCAAAGTACTGCTCATTGTTACCTCTCATATCCTTTCAATCAGGAATTTGCCAAATACCATCCCAGGCACTCTTAATAAACTAATTCCCCTGCAGTTCTTAATTCACTCTTGCTATCTTTCCTTTGTTCTAGGAAACAATAATGGCATTTTTCCAATCCTGGGGAATGAACCCTCTCTCTCTCTCTTTCTCTCTCTCCATTAGATGTCTATACTATATATCTTTCATCATTTTTTTCAGCAGTCATTCTCTCATATGTATTTTTCCTCAAAACAGCCTTTTTAAAAATTTTACTAACACATATACTTACTATTATTATAACTCCATATGCTTCTTCAGTTTTTTTGTAACATAATTCTTTTTGTTCAAAGCAAAACATATTCTCTTTCAGGACATCCACTTTCCATTCATCCTGTTGAGAGATTAACTTGTCTTCCAGTTTGTTTTCATAAACGGTTTTTCCCAGCACTCACTCCATTTTCTGTTACTTTTTTAAAATCCATTTTCCCCAAGATCCACTCCTGATTTTTATCATACGAATCATGGTCTGTCCTACATTCTGAACATTTCATCACCCTTGAATCCTTTACTGAATCTCTCGATCTTTCAAGGTAAACAATCAGATCAAACATGCTTTTCAGTTTGTCCCTTTTCATGTATGTTTCATGAACTGACATACTTAAACCATGCTCTTGAAAGAAACAGACTTTTTTTACAAGCAGATACTATCCTCCCAAAATAGCAATAGCAATAGCAATAGCAATAGCAATAGCAATAGCAATAGCAATAGCAATAGCAATAGCAATAGCAATAGCAATAGCACTTATATACCGCTTCACAGTGCTTTACAGCCCTCTCTAAGCGGTTTACAGAGTCAGCATATTGCCCCCAACAATCTGGGGCCTCATTTTACCGACTTCAGAGGGATGTCAACCTTGAGCCTGGTGAGATTCGAACTGCCAAATTGCAGGCAGCCGGCAGTCAGCAGAAGTATTTATCAGTACTGTATTCTAACCACTGCGCCACCATGGCAAAGTGATTGGAGTGGTTGGAACGCTAGGCACGAGGTGAGCAAGCCCACGTTTAAGACCCAAGAGTTGCCGTGGGCTTTATTTATTTATTTATTAAATTTGTATGCCGCCCAACTCCCAAGGGACTCTGGGCGGCTCACAACAATATAAAAAACCGTTAAAAAAACCATAATAAAAACAATTAAAAACAGTTAAAAGTAGCCTGCAGTACTGCATTTTAACCACTGCGCCACCGCAAGATAATTTATTCTTAGATCCCAACCAATTTTTCTGATTTTATTTTCTTATTTCCACCCATTCATTTAAATAACAGAACAATTTTCAGTGGAATTGTTTAATGTTTAAATTACTATCATACAATTAAAGGACTTTGGACAGAGAAAAAGGTTCACAATGCATCCTGATAAATTTCATGCACATCAATATACAAGCAGACTTACGTATTTGGGGCATTATATCTAGAGAACATGGAATTGATGTATGCAACATATGTTTGGCCAGGGCTTACCTGAGAAAGAGGCAGAATATACTGTAGTATATTAAGGTGGTAGACTTTAGGAGAAACCCGCCCATACTTCCACCTCTTACAATACTAGACAACACAGTATCAACAGTAGAGTCCTTCAAATTTCTAGGTTCTACCATATCACAAGATCTAAAATGGACACCTAACATGAAAAACGTCATCAAAAAAGCACAACAAAGAATGTTCTTTCTGCGTCAACTCAGGAAGCTCAAACTGCCCAAGGAGCTGCTGACACAGTTCTACAGAGGAATTATTGAGTCTGTCATCTGCACCTCTATAACTGTCTGGTTTGGTTCTGCAACCCAACAAGACAGACACAGACTTCAGAGGATAATTAGAACTGCAGAAAAAACAATTGCTACCAACCTGCCTTCCATTGAGGACC
>QLTV01002835.1:1763565-1774163 GCA_003457575.1 Thermophis baileyi
AAACTTGACTGCAGAAAATACGACTTCAGCAACAGAGTGATCAATGCCTGGAATTCACTACCTGACTCTGTGGTTTCTTCCCCAAACCCAAAAAACTTTAACCTTAGACTGTCTACTGTCGACCTCACCCCATTCCTAAGAGGTCTGTAAGGGGCGTGCATAAGCGCACCAGCGTGCCTACCGTCCCTGTCCTACTGTCCTATTGTCTTCATCTATCTGTATTCACTTTGATTATGTTTATGATTATACCTATACCTGCTATCTTGTACATGTTTGACAAATAAATAAAATAAATAAAATAAAAAATAACCTCTCAGTCTTGTCAGCATTGAAGTGAAGCCTGTTCCTCCCCATCCAGTTGTGATCAGTATCTAAGCATTGGGAGAGCACTACGATAGCATCACTTGGATGGTCCAGGACAGAATTGTATAAGCTAATATCATCAGCTTACTTACCCAAATTCACCCTGTGCCAAACATAACAAGCAACTTCATATAGATCAGTGGTTCTCAACCTGTGGGTTGCGACCCCTTTGGGGGTCGAACGACCCTTTCACAGGGGTCGCCTAAGACCATCGGAAAACACATATTTCTGATGGTCTTAGGAACCAAGACACCGCTAGGCCCTAAATTGTAAGCCGCGATCTGCCCAGCCTCACAGATTCGTTCCTCTACTAGGAAGGGGAGGGGCTTCCCCGAAGCACGAAGCATCAGTCTGGCTCCTGTGCCGTCACCAGGAGGGCGGGAGGGGGTGAGCGAGGGGCTTGGCTCCCTTCCCCTCCCTTCGGAGGAAGGATGGCTGCTTTGGAGGAAGGCAGGAGGCGGTGGGGCCCAGGTGGGCTCAGGGCTCTCGGGGGCCGGCCCCACCTGGGCAGATGCTGGCGTAGGTCCCGCGGCTGCTGAGCCAGCGAGGGCTCCAGGCTCCCCACGTGGAAAGGCGCGGCAGTGGTGCAGGTGGACGGGAGACTGGAGGCAGCGGGAGGCAGGCAGGCAGGGAGCCGCGTGAAGTGGGCGGAGAAGCAGCTGGGTGCATTTCCGCTGCGGCGATCCCCGAAGGGGCAGCGAGCGAGGGAAGTGCTGGAGCGGGGTGGGGGGAGCCCGGGGGGAGCCGCTGGACTTCACCATGCCCGGCTGTTCTGGCGGGGATTGCTGAGCACCGAAGCGGGAGAGGCTCGGACTGGTTGGCCCGAAGCGAAAGGGGGGCGTTGATTCTCTTGGAAAGTGGCTGGGAGCCCCTCTTGAAATCAGGCGCCCCCTCCAAACGGAGAGCTGGGGAAGGTGTATGTGGGGGTCTCTCTGGAGGGAAGACGCTATTAGATGCTATTTGGAACTCTGACAGACAGTGAGTTCCACTCCCAACACTTTCAGACAACACAACGGACACCTTGTGTGATGGCATTAAAACTACTAAGTGATCAAGAAAAGTCAGAAAAGATGCAACATCCTCAACCTGAACCCACCAAAGGAACAAGACAAAGGTCAGGGTTGTATTTTGGCCTGAACCCAGAGTACAACAGGCCCTGATTACCTGCTTCCACCAGAGTCCTTTGAAGCTGTAGGTCTAATACCTTCTCAACAACCTTCTCTGAAAGGGAAGGTTGGAGACTGGACAAAATTTGTCCAGTATAACTGGGTCCATCAGTGGCCTTTGGAGTATGCAGAAGTTTATTTTTGCCATCAACTTTCAAGAAGCTAGAAGTGAAGTTATTAAACATCATCTTCAAAATAAATATATTTAAGATACCTGCTCCTTTGAGATTATGGAATTCTAGACAAGAAACAACTGAATATTAGAGAAAGCATGGAAAACAAAATGAGTTGGTGACAGTTGAGAACAATGAGAGATGAAACTAAGAGAAACCTCAAAAGAGACCAGAGGGAGAAGAGAAAGCAAAGAGAAAGAAAATAAAAGACCTCACATAGCATAGAAAATGTTTGACAAATGACAGCAATGGATACTAATAGTATTCGGTATAGAAAAATGGGAAATTTATGTTCTTTTATACTGTTGTTTACTCATAGTTTTAAAAAAATCTATATATATTTAAAAAAATATCATAAACTTACTGTACTCCAGAGCTAGTTCCATTTAGTCTCCTCAACAGCAAAATGACTAGTGTGCACTGTAATTTAAACAATGACTTGGATTCATAATGATGGGATTAGTGGTGTTCTTCTATGGTCTTAATGGATATAATTTTACTGGCAAAAATAAATGATATAAAAGATGGGTCAATCTGGAATTGAATCATTTTAACAGAGTTCTATTTATTTATTTATTTTATTTATTTAATTTGACGGACATGTACTAGATAACAGGTATAAGTATAAACATGGACATGAACAAGGAATGAGTACAAGTAAATGGGGACAGTAGGACAGGGACGGTAGGCATGATGGTGCGCTTTATAAAGTCTATTTTAAAATAAGAAATGAAAAAATTATAAATGCTGGATGTAACATAATAATGGCAAGCCAAATAAAACAGACACAACAATGACTTAGAGAGGGATAGGCAAGTGAACACCACCTCAAAGCCTGTTTTAGCTCGATCATCATACAGGTGGTCACTAATGTCTTTGCGCGAAGAATCCCCGGATATACAGATGGGCTTCTTCCGGTGAAAAGGATTTGGGTGTTGCTTGTGCAGATACTGAATGTCCCATATATTACAAATAATTAGACTCTTCTCCTTGCCCTTTATGGAAAACTCATCAAGAAGAAATTAAAAAAATCTTTTCTACTGGAGAATAATTTGGTTGTTGAAATTATTTGTAATTCTATCCCTTACACTTAAGTAAGTCTTGTTAAGAAGAGTCTATGCGATGTGTGCTTCGGAAAGGATCCACCACTCCAGTTGCAGCAACAAAAGAAGCAGGGGATCCCCCTACTTTAACGCCAATCACTGTGCAAACTTCATAAACACTTGCAAGGCTGATGAACAAACTAATGAACCATTGTGGAAAATGGCATAGGAGAGGGAATGGTTCTAGGAGTCAGAGGAAAAGAGGCCAGAGAGAATCAATCTCCCCATGGAATAAAGGGGTATGGTCCTCTTTTAAACAAGCAACTGGCTAAATAATAGAAAAGCAAAGAATAGGAGTAAATAGACATATGTCAAAATGGAGAGATGTAACTAGTGGAGTCATTCAGAGTTCTGTCCTAAGATCAGTGCTTTTTAACATATTTAAAAATTTATCTGGAATTAGGCACGAATAGTGGAATAGCCACAATGACACAAAATTGTTCAGAGTAGGTTATAATAATGAAGGTGTAATGACCCTGACTAAAGAAACCAAGCAAATCAGAACTCAGAGGCTAAGGTCTTCCTCTAAGAACTTCTTTATTGGGTACATCATATCGGCACGATCAAATGGAAAACCAACTCTAAATGTTTCCCATGGGTTCAGTATAATTAAAATAGGAAATAACTCACTCCCCAAAAGTCACAGGTCATGTTGGCCAATTAGGTTAATTGGCGGGCTCTCCAGGCATTCCTCCCTGTCTCTATCCACCACCTGTAAAGATGACCTTGGCTCCCAAGAGAAAGTTCTATGTTTTGTCTAGCAACGCATTTCATCCTCCTTTCCCCTCCCCACTCTGTGTGGCAACTGAGGAATAGAAATATGGCTTCTGCCAGGTTCGATTAGAAGTTGACAGAAGGATTGCATTGATCAAAAGGATCTCTGCACATTAGGGGAGTGGCCATCAAAAAGATAGATGTCATTCATCATGAGGAAGTGTAAAGTGATGTAAAGATAATAGGAAATAGAATTGAAAGTAGATTTACCAATATCATAATGTCCTTATATAAATCAATGGTGTCCATACTTGGAATATTATGTAAAGTTCTGGATTGCCACACTTCCAAAAAGAGTCACCTTTGGTGAAATGGGCGCCATACAAATTTGATAAATATACAGGTACTTCTCAACTTACGACCACAATTGAGCCCAAAATTTATGTTGCTAAGTGAGACAGTGGTTAACTGAGTACTGCCCCATTTTACGACCTTTCCTTGCCACATTTGTTAAGTGAATATTGCAGTTGTTAAGTTAGTAACACAGTTGTTAAGTGAATCTGGCTTTCCTATTGACTTTGTCAGAAAGTCACAAAAGATAATCACATGACCCAGGGACACTGCAGCCATCATAAATATGAGTTGGTCGCCAAGCATCTGAATTTTGTTCAGGTGACTATGGAGATGCTGCAGTGGTTGTAAGCATGAAAAACAATCATAAATCACTTTTTTCAGTTCTGTTCAGAGGTGGGTCCCTCCCGGTTCACACCGGTTCTATAGAACCGGTAATAAACCTGTGGTGATGTCATGGAGCCGGTTCTGTCGGTGCCGGTCTGTGGATGCCGCCATCTTTTTTTTGGATTTTTTTAAAAATTTTTGCTGGTTTTTGCTTCTGCGCATGCACAGAAGCCAAGTTTTCGGCACTGTGCATGCGCCACCATCTTGTTTTTGGCTTTTTTTTTGCTATTTTTTGCTTGTTTTGCTTCTGCACATGCGCAGAAGCCGAGTTTTTGGCACTGTGCATGTGCGGCTGCACGCATAAAGCATGTGCGCAGCCGCACAGTGCGCAATGTGCATGCAGCCACGCGGTGCGGGGGGAAGCGAACCGGCGGCGAGGTAAGTTAGAACCCACCCCTGGTTCTGTTGTAATTTCGAACAGTCACTAAATGAACTGCTGTAAGTTGAGGACTACCTGTAGTGGAACTAGAGAAGATTCAAAAGAGGGCAGTTAAGATGATCAATTGGCTGAAGCATAAAAGATTGCAACAGTTGGCGCTTTTGAGCCTAGAAGGGAATATGAGTAAGACACAGAATAATCAAGGTTCAGAAAAGGGTTGGACCAATTGATGGAAGTCATGGCTTTGATGTCATGTGACTGGCTCTGAAGATCCTCTGCTGGGAGACCATCATGCACTTGGCCACTGTGAGACTGCTGGACTAGCTGGGCTGGGCTCCAACCCAGCAGGACATCTCTTAAGTTCTTATGTTCTATCTAGAATAAAAACCTTCAGGAGAGCAGGGGAGAGGAAGTTGGTTGTGTTGCAGGGCCAGCATGCATCTATAGAAAAACCTAAGCATTTGTCTAAGCAGCATATGCAGCAGGTAGATACCAAATGGCAAGAGGTGGGCTGTGACAACTCAGCGTGCATTGACTTGGGGAACCATGAGATGGTAGCAAAGAGATTCAGAGAATTAAAGCTTTCCTGACATCCAGTGGTCAACTGGATCTTGCAGTCCAAATTTGCCCACCTGGCACTGTTGGCCCTTAGAGGGAAAATCTTGAGCTGCTGCTATTCATTCCCAAGGATGGCTTGGGGGAGATAACCCTGGGCACCATAAAAAGGTCTGTTTCCTGGAATGCAGCTGCTGGCTCCTTAACCGGTACCTATTGCTGAGAGCAGGACTTGATTGGAGAACTTTGCCTTGGGGTCCAGAATGCTCTGTGGATATTCTGCTGGTGCTAAGTATGAATGGAATTGTGACTAGAGTATTGGTGCTGGAGTTTTCAGTGGTCCTCTCATTATAGCCTATTTTTAGGTTTTAGTAAAATTCAGGCAGTGAAGATTGTACCCATTCTCTTCTAGTAAAGTCCAGGACATTACTGGAAGACCACAAAGCCTGGCATTAGACATGTTAGATGAGAACCACATTTAAGCATCCTAAATTCTCCAAGACCTTGCTTTTTATGATCATAGGTATAAAGTTATATCAACAGAAGGTGATGTCCATGAAAACATTTTAACAGCACCATGAAGAGTTATAAGATTCTGCCAACCATTTCCTCCTACTCTGTAATATATTATAGCAGTATGTAAACCTTACATAGGAGTTGGAGGCCGTATTTCTCTTTCTTGCATTGTGCTGCTTATACAGTGCCAGTTCATTGTTCCATTTAGCTCGTAATTGTTTTTACACAGAGCCCTCTAAGATTTCTGATAAGAACCTTTCTTAATCCTACCTAAGGCTGCCAGGATTGCGCTTGAGCCATTTTGAAACAACAACAACAACAATGTGACTATTTCTAAAGCACAGCCCTTTCTTCACCTAAGAGGACATAAAAACAAATTAAGTATGCAGATAGGAAATCCAGATGAATGTCATTTTGCAAAAGCACCCTGGCCTCAGAATGCAACTAGAAAGAGATTGTGAAGGTTTATAGTTCTCTACTCCTGATATAAATATTGGAGAATAACTCCCATTCCAGCTGTATGAGATGATGAGACAGAGCACCTCAAAGGTAAGTCAAAGATGGTGTGTGTCGTGTGTCTGAGAATGATGGCTTCAGATGTCACCCCGGTTTTCTTTCCCTTGGCCCCAATTAAGCACCCAGAACTGTGTAAATAATTCTTCTTCTTTGGAGAGCAAAGAACATTTAGAATTCTTTATTGGCCAAGTGTGGTTAGACACACAAGGAATTTGTCTCCGGTGCATAACCTCTCAGTGTACATACAACAATAGTGATAGATCATTATCATAGTCATTGTAAAAATACATTCATCATAAAACATTAGATACAAAATTTAGTGTTAGTCATCTTTTATATAAGAGAGTCAAGAAGTAGAGTTAGAAGAGAGAAAGGGCTTGAAGTTGGGGCATTTACCCCTGGTGCTTGTGAAGAATTACTACATTTCTCTCGTAGGAGTATGTTAAACAGAACAAAGAGGCACTGCCTATACAGAGTTCCACTGCAAGTCCCTAAAAAAAGAAAGTAAATGTACAGGGAGTCCTCAGCTTACAACAGTTCGTTTAGCGATCGTTCAAAGTTACAACAGCACTGAAAAAAGTGACTTATGACCGTTTTTCATACTTATAGCATCCCTATGGTCACATGATCAAAATTTACTGTAGATGCTTGGCATCTGACTCATATTTATGACGGTTGCAGTGACCCCGGGTCATGCAATCGTCTTTTGCGATTTTCTGGCAAGCAAAGTCAATGGGGAAACCTGATTCACTTAACAACCGTGTTACTAATTTAAACAACTGCAGTGATTCACTTAACAAGTGTGGCCAGAAAGGTTGTAAAATGGGACAAAATTCACGTAACAAATGTCTCACTTAGCAACAGAAATTTTGGGCTCAATTATGGTTGTAAGTCGAGAAGTACCTTTAATGCCTCAGTGATATATAAATACTAGTGGATACAAAAATATAAAACATTAGCAGAAAAGATACCATTCCATCTTCTCCTCCAGCAATTCTATTGCTATTCAACACGTATTACAAATCCTTTATTTCAGAGGAGGGCAACTTTAATGGAGGGAATTGGAACAGGAAGCCTCCCATTCCCCCCCCACACACACACACACTTTAAACTCCTGCACCCCCCTCCCCAAACCGCAATTTTACAATTTGGGTAAGAGGGTTATGAATGTGGATGGGAATGGTTTGCTTTCCAGAAGCTTCTCCATTCATCCAAAGTTGGGTTGGACTTGGGAGCAGCTTACCCTTCCCATTCTTACATGTGTCAAAATTTATCTATTTTGATAACATGATCTTGAAATGTTGGGGCCCCTCTTTGAGCGAACACACCTACAGAACAGACAGTGCCGTGCAGAATACAAGACAAGAGTCACAATCTGTTACAAAGATCAGTGAGATTAGAGCTGGGATAACTTTCTTGTCTAAACCCACTTTATCTAGCTTTGATAATAGTTTGACACAGTTTTGTAAAATGGGAAAGTTGTAAATTGTGATAAGGTAATTTTCTAGGGAGTAGGTGCCTTACTGGGAGAAGAACATTTGAATTACATTTAGAACAATACTGGCCATAGATTTTCTCCTGCTGTTGTTTGGCAGTGTAGGCAGCAAACAAGGATCCCCTTCTACCCATTTTTGTTCTCTAAGGCTGCTTCAGATGAGGGCAGCCCCTGTTGACATACCAGCTGTCCAAGCTTAAGATCTGTCCCTTGTCTGCCTTTTAGCTCACCACAGCCCCCTGAATGCTTTGGCATTCTGAATCTAGGTCCACAGCAGGGGTGGGTTCTAACTTACCTCGCTGCTGGTTCGCTTCCTTTGCACACGTGCAAAAAAAAAAGAAGAAGGAGAAGAAGCCGAAAACAAGATGGTGACGCATGCGCAGTGCCGGAAACTTGGCTTCTGCACATGCGCAGAAGAAATTTTTTTAAATAAATAAATAATTTTTTTAAAAAAGATGGCGGCGCCCACGGACCGGCACCGACCGAACTGGATCCGTGACATCATCGTGACGTCACCAGCGGGTCGCTACCGGTTCGGGAGAACCGGTCCGAACTGGGAGGAACCCACCTCTGGTCCACAGTGGCTGTAGAATGACAGTCATTAAGGACAAGAGATTGCATTAGAGCAGGGGTGTCAAACTCACGGTCTGCAGGCCGGATGCGTCAAGCACTGGCCACGCCCACCCCAGTTTAGCAAAGGGGAAAAAAGTCACGATACGTCACGCGACGACGTGACACCGCGAGTTTGACACCCCTGGGTTAGAGCATCTGCAACCATTTTTCTATAGTAACTTTAGTAACTTTTTTTTAAAAAGAGAGAGATCCTCAGAGTGTGCTGCCTGTCAAGATAAAGCATTTCAAAGTGCTTCAGGCAGGGTCATCCATACAACCTTCCTGGATGCCAGAGCAGTTGTCAGATCTGCTCTGACAATCAGAGATGCAGCAATAGACCAATTTTATGAAAGTGGTTGAAATATTAAAAGATGGCCAATGTTGTTAGAAAGCAAAACCCAGTGAAATCTTCCATAAGACTGCTGATATCTTGGTGGTATTTGGAGGATTGATAGGACGGCTCATACATTCTGCAGATCTTGCTGGAATCTTATGAAATGTTTGACAATTTTCAGAGGGAGCAAAACATGTTATTATCTTAAGAATAGGTTCCCACCAGCTTACTCTTTTCTGCCTTCAGGTACCACTGCTTGCAATATTTATAACTGCATCTATTTCATTGCTTTGATCTCTTATTACTCAATTGTCAAGTAGTTCAAGGTGGCGCAGTGGTTAGAGTGCAGTACTGCAGGCTACTTCAGCTGACTGCTAGCTGCAGTTCGGCAGTTCAAATCTCACCAGCTCAAGGTTGACTCAGCCTTCCATCCTTCCGAGGTGGGTAAAATGAGGACCCAGATTGTTGGGGGCAATATGCTGACTCTGTGAACCGCTTAGAGAGGGCTGTAAAGCACTGTAAAGCGGTATATGTCTAAGTGCTATTGCTATTGCTAATTCTCTGCTTTTCCATAATATGACCTCTTCATTTATTCATTATGTGATTGATTAGTGGCCACGGTTCTGTTTGGTAGATCTTTCTAGATCATGATAACTGATTTTGAAATATTTAATCCTCTGTTTCTTCATATTGTTATCCATTCAATCCATCCTATCCCCTTACAGCTTCTCATATAATTGCCAAAAGGCCAAAAGACACCATCATATATCAAATGAAATGACTCTTTATGTAGTGAAGTCTTAATGGTTGGCCCTCTTCCTTGGTCTCAACTTTGACTTTGAAGCATCCATTTAAACATTCGTATAAGTCAGGGGTGTCAAACTGGCGGCCTGTGGGCCGGATGCGTCATGCGCAGGCCATGCCCGCCCCAGCTCCGTGAAGGGAAAAACGTTGCGATACGTCACGTGACGGCAACGTGACGCCGCGAGTTTGACACCCGTGATGTAAGTAGTCACTATGGATAATGATTTTCACAAGGATGATTATAAGACACTCCGCTGGGAATTGAGCCCTGAGAAATATCTCCACATTTTAATCCTCCTGCTTTCATCTGTGATATATACAGTATATATACCACAGCTGGGAAAAGAAAATAGCAATTCTGCAAGCAAATCTTATAGTCTGCACTGAGCTACTGTATAATGCGCCTAAATGATTCCATGCTGTTTCTATAGGTAATTTTCACAGGAAGGGTAGCATTGGAAGCAACTACAGTGAAAGTAGATGTGAATATTGTACTGTACAGAATTAGATTCAGGAGGAAGAGAATGATTACAAGTAAACCTTTGAATGTAGGATGCATCCTGACAGCTATAAAAGTCACAATTATTCCTAGGTGAGAAATGACAGCTACCAAATTGAGAAGAGGCAGGGAGATTCCATTCATGAATTTATTTTTAATCACATTACAAAAAGTGATCCCATACAACTTCCTCTTCTGATATTTTCCCATAGTCCCTCTTCATCCTTGAGGAAGCCCAATTGGGCAAAATGTTGTACAAGTACCCTATTGTTCGGAGTATAAGACGCACCTTTTTACCCCCCAAAAGAGGATGAAAACTTGGGTGCGTCTTATACACCGAATGTAGCCCCACCCAGTCACCCCCACCCTTTGGCCTCTGCCTCCCAGCAATTTACCTCCTTGCAGCAAACAGTACAGAGCCTGATTAGCAGAAGCAACTGATTATCAGCTTCCAGACCCTCAGCTGATTGAGGCTGCAGGCAGGCTGCATGTGCTAAAACTGAAAGTGAAACTAAAGCTGCAAGGAGGCAAATTGCTGGGAGGTAGAGGCAGAGGCAGAATTTTATTTTCTTGTGCTAATCAGACTGCTGAAACTGGATGCAAGGAGGTAAGTCAATAACTATAAATGTTT
>QLTV01002835.1:1778787-1788313 GCA_003457575.1 Thermophis baileyi
CCAATGAAAAGTGCTATAATTTGGGTTAACAAAGTTAAGCAATGGCCTAGAATCAGGGGTCAGGCAGGAATACAGTTTCAAAATATTTCTACAGTAATCAGGTTTTGTTTAGATGTCTTTAACCTCCATAAAAGAAAGGACACAATAGAAATCTTTACGATAAAGAAAATAAAAACATTTCTCAGTGTAGAAATTCCCTTTTAATGTGAAATAATTTGCTTAAAAGATACTAAGGTTTTGTACACCCTCTTCTTGTTTAGCAACTGCGTTCTGTTCCAATGATTTGCTTGTTAAGCAAAATGGAGAGAGAGAGAGAGAGAGAGAGACTGCAAAGATCAGTGGTTGCTGCTGTGTCATTCAGATAAAGTTCCTGTATACAGTATCCTGTGCCTGACCCATTTTCCCCCTTTTTTGCTGCCTCATGGGGTAGATAGTTTAAACAAGCTGTCTACATATTCCTGAGGTGTTGTTCTCCGCAGTGTAGTCTTCCCTAAAATATGCTAACTGAAATTTATCAAGTCAGTTTGTTCTAGTGATTAAGTCACCAGCTAGAAAGCAAGAGACCATGTGTTCAAGTCCTGCCTTAGCTATAAAAGGCAGCTGGGTGACCTTGGGCCTGTCACTCTCAGCCTCACCTCACAGAGTTGTTGTGAGGAGAATAGGAGGAGAAAAGTGTGTTGGATATCTTTGCTGCCATGAATTATTTGTAAAAATAATAAAGGCAGGATGTAAATAAACAAATAAATAAAAAATAAGGTCAGCTGTCTGATCTTACTTAGTTGACTAGAATCCTGTTGCTGCCTGAAACTGACTAGATTTTAATCACATTGAAGACTTTTTTTATGAGGTGCATAAAATTTCATTGCAAATGCACACATTGGTCATACATTTTTATGACAGTTTATTAATGTCATATTTGCAAATAGACAGCTAACCAAAGTAATTGCTAACCGAGGAATGGCTGTACAAATAAACTGGACTACTGGTCTTTCAGATGAAGGTGCTTATATTAGTGATTGTCAGATGCTATAGCAATTGTTTCTGAATTTCTGAATGCTTCTAGAACGTTCATTAGAAACCAAATATACATGCTAAACATTCTGTGTTAGAATCCCATTTAGCATACAAAATATGGGTTACATTAATTACTGCAGCAAACAATAAACAGGTTGTAAATTAAATTGGACGTAACAGTTTTCTTCCTTAAGGGCCTACACAAGATTATTATCATACCCGTTTCCCCCCAAATAAGACATCCCCTGATAATAAGACCAATCGGGCTTTTGAGTGCATGGCAGTAAGGCCAAGCGTTTATTTCAGGGTTAAAACACGGTGAAACACGGTACTTGTTTGTATTTCCACAATAGCATTGAGTACTAAGATTATGCTGGGGAAAAAATACATTATCCCAAACTGTAATCTTTACTAGAAAGTAGAGATTGAATCTCAGCTCACCTTCAAGTTTGCTTTTACTTTTAAATATTTTTCAACTTTTGTTTCACATTTTTTCCACCAACCTAAATATAGGATGTTTGGAGGTGAAAGTCGTTGTTTGACTGATGCTGCCAATCTGTGTCTCCACATTGCTTTCCTGAGTAATTCTGAACATTGTGTGATAACATAATCTAATTTCTACATTGTGTAGAATTATAAAATTGCAAAGTTGGAATTGATTTTGTGGTACATTATTCCCTAAATTATTTTTAATAATTATTTTTATTATTTAAATAATTTTCATTTAATCGTACATTTTATAGCATTTAGAAACAAGTTTCTAAATATTTGAATACATATTTACAGTAGCTAAAAATAATGATCAATGCCAGTCAGTGATGATGCCAATCAGGATCTCAGGATTTTAATAATTTTAATAGTTGGCCTGGGTTGAATAAGGCTTTTTTAATGTGATGTGGATATTTTAATTTGAAAAAGTTTATAGCATTGTAATTATGCTATAATTAATTACATTCTCAACTATACTAAAGTATACCCAACTATACTCAACTAAAAGTATCTGCTAGATAAGAATCTTTTACCAGAAGAGGTAAAAGAATTTTTACCAGAATGGAAAGAATATTGATGATGGAGACGCCCAATATAACTTATAATTTAAACTTCAGTCTTGATTGTTACCCATTTGCCCTGGAGTAAACCCCATTGGACTTACCTTTGAATAGGCATGCATAAGATTACATTGTTAATGTAGCCTTTAGCATAATAGAGGTCAAAGACGTTCACCTGATAAGTGTGGCTTAAAGTCCATCAACATGCTTGCATAACATAACATTGCTTTTTGCAAAGATATACTGGTAATTTTAAGCGATGAGGCCACGGAAATATTATCTATAATGTCAAAAGATTCCAGGAACAAACTTAGCAGTAAAATCTGCTATTGAAAATACAGTGAATCCCTAAATCATAATAGGAATTGTGCACAAATTCTTTAATATTATAAATTCAAGTAATACAGGTCCTCAACATATGACAATTGAGCCCAAAATTTATGTTGCTAAGTGAGAAATTTGTTAAGTGAGTTTTGCAACATTTTACAACTTTTCTTGCCACATTTGTTAAGTGAATCACTGCAGTTCTTAAATTAGTAACACAGTTGTTAAGTGAATCTGGTTTCCCCATTGTCTTTGCTAGTCAGGTCACAAAAGGGGATCACATGACTGCAGAACACTGCAATTGTCATAAATGTGAGTCGGTTGTCAAGCATCTGAATGTAAATCACGTGACCATGGGGAGTCTGCAACAATCATAAGTGTGAAAAATGGTCATGTCACTTTTTTCAGTGTCGTTGTAACTTTGAACGGTCACTAAATGAACTGTTTTAAGTTGAGGACTGTATTTTTGATGTCTCTGGCTCTAGATATATATCATATTTATATATACACACAAATTTTTCAGGTTTTCATTTGATTTTTGAAAATACTTAATTTAAATTAAAACCTTCGAGATACTTCACTAGAATGAACAATAAAGAAATTGATAAATCCAAAATTATTAAATGACATTTCTCTCTAAGGACAGACTAAAATTAGACAGGAAAATCTGAAACATGTTTATTTATATTAATTCTGTAATCATAACCTCCTAAGGGGGAGTGACTGCCAAACCAATTTTCAAAAGAATTAGTAGTTTGAGAAACCTACCTGAGTTGCTTAAAAAAAAAAAAGGATTCTGCAATGGTCTTGCAACGGTTGTAAGTGTGAAAAATAGTCATGTCACTTTTTTCAGTGCCGTTGTAACTTTGAATGGTCACTAAATTAACTGTTGTATGTTGAGGCTTACCTTTATTAAATATGTAGATCAGCGGTTCTCAACCTGTGGGTCGCGACCCCTTTGGGGGTCGAACGACCCTTTCACAGGGGTCACCGTGCGCGCTAGCCCGCCATCTTGGTGCCACTGTCAGCAGGGTGAAATGCTCCCGGTTCGGCCGTGCCTGCGGGTCGCTGGACAACCGGTAGTGACGGAAGCGGGAGGCTTCACCCACCTGCCCGGACGCCGCCATTTGGTTTCTTTTACCCTCTGCGCATGCGCAGAACACTTTGCTCCCGCTTCTGTCGCTACCAGCTGTCCGGCGACCCGAAGGTACGCCCGAACCGGGAGCATTTCACCCCTGGTGCCACACACCCCTTGTCACCTCATCGTCGGCCGTGCCTGCGGGTCGCTGGACAACCGGTAGTGACGGAAGCGGGAGGCTTCACCCACCTGCCCGGACGCCGCCATTTGGTTTCTTTTACCCTCTGCGCATGCGCAGAACACTTTGCTCCCGCTTCTGTCGCTACCAGCTGTCCGGCGACCCGAAGGTACGCCCGAACCGGGAGCATTTCACCCCTGGTGCCACACACCCCTTGTCACCTCATCGTGGAAGGAAGGAAGGAAGGAAGGAAGGAAGGAAGGAAGGATTAGTGGATGCTGGCAGGACAACTTGGCCTACCTACCAAAGCTGAGCAAAAGGTTTGTGCCTGAAGTAAAGTTGTGACTCTGGAAATTGCCCCAATCAAAGTACTTGCCTGTATCCCAAAGGGTTTTCTTCAAGCTTGTATGATTGCTTTTGAGAAATTATTTATTCTTACTCACTAGAGCCGTGATGGCGAACCTATGGCATGCGTGCCGGAAGTGGCACGCAGAGCCATCTCTCCGGGCACGCAAGCTGTCACCCGTTGCTCTTCTGGGTTCCGGCACGCCGGCCAGCTGGTCTTCACGTGTGGGAGTACCAGAAACCAAAAGAGCAGCCGCCCGGTGCGCATGTGCGTGCCAGCCACCTGGTCTTCCGGTTTCTGGTGTGCATGCACGCACGACCAGCTGGCCAGTGCGCATGCACATGCCAGAAACCAGATGATCATCTTCCCGGCACGCGCATGTGCACCAGACGGCTGCTCTTCCGGTGCTCCCGCACGCGTGAAGACCAGGTGGCCGGCACGCCGGAACCCGGAAGAGCAAGGGGAACAGAGCTGCCAGCCAGGACGGGTGGGCCAGGGCTTCCCTCCCTCCCTGCCCGGGCTTCTTGCGTGGCCCCAGCCCTCCAGCCCGCTGTACCGATGCGCGTCCATGGTCTGGAGTACCTGGCCGGCTCGGGGGCACTGGGCAGCGTTTGCTGGCGGGGCGGCCAGCCGCCCCGCCCACTGCTCCTGCCGCTGTGAGGGGTGAGGGGGCAGCTGCGGTTCTCACGCTGCTGCTTCCGGCCGGGATGCTGGAGCAGCCAGGAGGAAAAGGAGCTGCCGTCAGGGAGGCGAGTGCCCCAGGACGGCCGGAGAGCGCAGCTCCTCATGCATGGAGATGCTGCAGAGGGGTAAGAGGCACGCCGGCCGGGAAGCGGCCAGGAAGGGGGGGCTGTGCTGGCTTGTTCTTGGTGGTGGGCTGGGGGGGGTGCTTCATCCCGGCCAGAGTTGGGGCAAAGCTCTCCCGCCTGCTGGCCCTCCAACCCGAGCCCCGGGAACGCCGAAGCCCCTTACCTCCAAGGCCGGGAAGGGGCTCCGGCTTTCCAGCTGAGGCGGCATTCCCCGCCCAACTCTCTCCCTGTCCGGGGCTGCGGAACCGGGTCGTTGGTGATGTCCCGCCACCCCAACGGGGACCAGGGGGTAGGCAGGGAGGCGCGAGGACCCCTGAAGGGCCAGGCGAAGCCAGTGCATACGCACCAGCTGGTCTTCACGCGTGCATGCGTGCCAGAAACCAGAAGACCAGGTGGCCGGCGTGCATGCATGCGCTGGAAACCCGAAGATCATGTGCTCTTCTGGTTTCCGGCATGCGCACACGCTCCCCTTTTTGGCACTCGGTACTGAAAAGGTTCACCAACACTACACTAGAGGCTGTACTGAGACCAATTAAGTTATTTTTATGACAATTATTTTGGAATATTACTCGAAGGCTGTGAAGAATTTTTGCAATACTCAGTGATGATGTTAAGGCAGCATATCTGAATGTAAAGCTATGTTATGTCTTTCCACTGTCACAAATGTAGCTGCACTACCTGCAGCATATATAGTGTATACATTATCTCATATGTCATCCTGGAATATTTTCTGAACAGTGTATGTGCATTTAGAATGTCAAGCTGAGTCTTGTCTTATAAGTTTGTGTGCAAAACAATAATATATACTACATTACCAACAATTGAACTGGATGAATTTTCAAGTAACAACTTATCTCCTGGCACATTAACTATGCACTATTGTAAAAGAGCCTCACAATTCAGGGTTGTTTTTTTCTTGAATAAAGAGCAAAGGCATTAGATGAGCTTTGTTATCTAAGTACTCCTATACTACACCCATATTATGGCTGTGAATCTTTGAAAACAATTCAGAAGATGTGCTCCAGAATTCAGGTGAGCATAGCACTTCTCAGGTCTTTTATTTAAAAAGCCCCACAATTTTACAGAAATGATGTGAAATGGTGTGGCTGATTTAAGAATTACATTAACTTTAATGAACTGACAGCTTAAAGCACCAGCACTTTTTTTGTTTCAGGCTTGCAACGAAGGTAGAACAAAAGATAAACAGTTACAATGAATATATGACAAAATTCAAGAAGCACTTCTTTTGAACAATTTTTGAAGCATGCACATGTGGTGTATGGGCTAAAGGTAACAGAACTGGGTTGCAAAAATAGAGATGACCACAAGATGGCAGCACAAATAGTTTCCTGTATCTCTACTGCCATACATCAGTGGTCTGGATTTGCAGCTAATACTGTACTCTGGATATCATGCTGAGATGATGCAATATAATTGAGAGAACCTCGGATTCTATAGGGCTCCTAGCATTGATGCTGATGGGCCCCAGTTCTATTGTTATGGAGGTCACTAAAAGGCAAAGGGCATAAAACCTGTCTTGGTTCTGGCAAGTCACAAAAGCTGATAGCATTATTAAATAAAATAAAAGTCAGAGATCCTGACTTAGAAAGGAGAAAAATTGATGTCCTGTTCTCTTGGGTGTGTTTTAAATTGTAATAACTTGGACTTTTTCATCAATAATACATTCCTCAGTGTATTTAGGCATTAAGCTGAAAAAAATCAGATTGATTCTTGTAGCTTTTGCCATTTCTTGCAGCCAGAACATAATTCAATTCTGATTAAGTAATTATTGTAGCTGCACATAACAATTACTCCACACAAAGCAGTATGTTTGTTAAATTACTGCATTTTATATAGAACTCCAAGTGAAAACTTATTTATCAAACTTTATCACGTTGTCTAGAGCTCAAATTGCCAGATCTGATAAACCAGCCTTATTGATTCAAAACTGGCTTTAGTTTTTTATTCTAATGAAATAGCTGGGTACTATTTTAAACTTTTACTTTTTAGTTGCTATGAAAGTCCATGAAAAAGTTAGCAATTGTCAATATAGTATTTTGAGGTGCATTGAAGTTCTTTAACAGTTTTTCTAACATAACCTGATATCTGACTAACTTGGGAACCAGAACACTCTTTCTGAAGAATATTGTTTCATATACACAATTCCACAGGAGCACCCCCACTCTCAAACTTGGTCTGTGTTTACAAAACACAATGAACAACAATCTGTCCAATCTCATTTTAGGGAACCATGTTGTGCAAACCTAACACATGTGCTTAAGTTTATGGTTCAGTGCATTACACAAACCCAGAAAATTTCACAATGATTAAGTTAATGATAGGTAATTGTATCATGTTAAAATAGATTTTATGGACATGCATAAAATACCTCAGTTTTATAATGATTGACTCTGTTTGGGGAAAGCAAAAGACTAATCAATCATACGTCCAATTAATCACAGTGAATCAGGTTCCCTTCAATTTTGGCTAATGCTTCATTTCATCTGCTACAATAAATAACTCAACTAGCTCTCTTCATGTAAGTTTTTTCCATAACATAATAAAATAGGAGAAGGGAAGCACATCTAGTAGTCCATTATCCCTTAAAGCAGGGCTGTCAAACTCGCAGCCTGCGGCCCGTCACACACTGGCCACACCCATGGCCGGTTTAGCGAAGGGGGGAAAGTTGCAATATGTTATGTGATGATGCGAGTTTGACACCCCTGCCTTGAAGGGTAGCATGGTGCAGTAACTAGTCTTTTTATTATTAAGGCCTTTCCCATGCATACTTTTTTAACTTAATGAAGGAATATTTCTTATTCTATATTTGAGATCTCATATTTCATCAAGGAAGTATTTCTATTATGGGATTAAATAGGACATTTCTCCATGGTCAAAATAATGAGATCTTATACTTATGTATTTATTTATTTAAATATGGCTGCCTACCTATCACAAGGAACTCTAGGTGGCTAACAATATAATTAGAACATAAAGCCACATGAACAACAACAAAAGCTGAAGTCCCAATAAAACTTGCATCTGCCAATCAAGCATAACCACAACCATTAGTTCCATCAACATCCTTGTTCCTGTAGGCCAGGGCTGTAAAACTCCTGGCCCATGGGCCGGATGCATCACGCGCTGGCCATGCCCACGCCATGAGTTTGACACCCCTGCTGTAGGCCAACAAGGTTGAGTCCTTCGGTATATCTGGAGGGAGGGGAGGCTATTGCATGACAGGGAAGGACACTTCCAGGGCCACACAAGGTGATGCGGTTTCATCAAGGGAACCTAGAGAACTGACACCTTGATTGTATCTGGAAGTCTATTGGAAACTGGTTCAGCTCACTTAGTAGTAGTGATATCTAGGTATACTGCCAATTCTCCCACTATCACCCACATAACTGCATTCTGACATAGCCAAGCTTCTGAAACAAAGGGAATATGCACTATTTTTCTAGGGAGCATGCCAGCAGTCAAGTGCAGAACAGTGATGCATTTGTATAGTTACCTGGTGCAAGCATCTCGACTTTGCATGTTACTGTGACATAGGACAAAATTTCCCCTCATGCCTCCAATCACTACCACAGTAACACCTCAGTATAAACTAGGTCAACATACTCTATGAGGAGCAAACTCTATGAAAGTTAATGTCCATTCTGAGTATAGATGCATACTAGAAGGTTTTAAGTATCCCCCCCCCCAAATGGTATCAGCCATAGTCTCTTTAAAAAAGGCAATAGTTGCTTCATATCCCTGTGAGGTTTGGGGACCTCAGTGAAGGAAGATGGCAGACTCTTAGAGGGCATATGAGCTTAATTTAGGATGAAGGACCATGAAGGAAAGGCAAAGAGAAATGCAACGCTAACAAAACCCCATATTCTTTGCTAGAAACAAGGAAGACACTCGGAAAGGGTTAAGGCTGGCTTGGCCAGGCTCTGTTGTGCATATGCAATAATCTGTGTGGCTCTCTTGGCCGTCTGACAAAGAGTTGCCTCCTTCTCCTCCACCCCTTTGCATGAAGTAGGATCCTTGAGCTAACGCAGAGGCTGCCAACTGCTCCATATTTGCCTTCTATTACACATTTACATACTGGAGAAGAGAGGAGCGAGCTTCTATCCGCAGACATCATTTCTGTTACAGTTGGTAAGGGAAGCAACTGTATCACACCGAAGGGGAGGAGAAATAAATTATTATTTTTTCTTATTAAAAAAAAAAAAGCCAAAAAACCCCCAACC
This sequence comes from Thermophis baileyi, assembly GCA_003457575.1. Lineage (NCBI taxonomy): Eukaryota > Metazoa > Chordata > Lepidosauria > Squamata > Dipsadidae > Thermophis > Thermophis baileyi. The sequence goes on from QLTV01002835.1 coordinate 1,787,827, forward strand.
CCCAAAGCCCTTGAGATCAACTGGCAAGTATTTTTTTTCCTCCGGTCCGCCTTCCCCACAACCCCAGTCTCCATTGACACTTTATACAGTAAGTGGCTTTTTTTTTTTTTAAATCCTCCTCTGCTTTCGCTTCTTTCGCTTCCCCCCCCCCCCCAATCACGCAAGCCTCCAGATATTTCCAGCTGGAAAAACACATACAAGGTTACTGGAAGAGGGGGGGGGGAGGGCGACGTAGAGCTCTGTTACACCACGGGTTGGAAAAAAAAGTCGCTCTGTAAGAATTCGGTGAATTGCATCGCTTCTTCTTCCTCTCGGTTTTTTTCCCCTCCTCTTTCTCACTCTACCCCCCCCAACCTCCCTCCCTCCCCCCGGGCTTTATGTGTCGAGGCCGGAGCGAGAGGAGGAAGGCGAAACCAGGCCAGGATGGTGTTATTTTTACGTGCTGTGGGTGGTGCTGCCTGAAATTCTTTGCATTCTGGGCATACGA
>QLTV01002835.1:1789057-1825516 GCA_003457575.1 Thermophis baileyi
GCTCACTCCTCCCCCCCCCCGCTCACTCCTCCCCCGGCTTGATAGTAAGGGAGGGCCAGCCGTCGCTGCACTGTATAGTACGGGGCTGGGTGGTTGCCGGAGGGGTGAATGAAGCGAAGAGGCGGCGCAGGAGGAGGAGGAGGCGGCGCTGGGACTGGGATGTGCCCAGCAGCGGTAGCAGTTCCAGCTCCTCCACTATGCTCCTACATTCAGGCCCCAAATCGGCTGGAGGCTCCTCCGGGCACTACTACAGCAAGGAGTCAGTGAGTGAGTAAAGGCCACTGCTGGGCACGAGAGAAGGAGGTAGGGCTCCGTTACAGGTGGAGGGGGGACGACGACTGTGTTCCCCTTCACCTTGACCCATCCTCCCCGGCAGCTTCTGCTTTTCACCTTCCGCTAGGCTTTCCCTGGGAAGGAAGATCGCCACCGTGCAGGACCTTCCAGGGGCTGCCAAGATTTTGTCAGGAAGGATCGGCTTTTTTCTTTTTAATAGATCCGACAGAGTTGCTTGCCCCCCTCCCCCCCCTTTAAGAAAAAGGAAGGGGGAGGGAGGGAGAAAAAAGAGGCAATTCCGCGTATCGCTGCCTTTTGAAATCCTGTTTTGTGTCTCTCGGTGCTGTCCTGCTTCCCGTCACTCACTCTCAAATTATTTTTCAAAAGTTACCTTCTTTTAGTTTGCCGAAGCCTTATTCTGATCTCCAAGCCTTGCGTAGCCCCCCCTCCCCCCTAAAATGTTACAGAGAAAGTATTTTTCTGCATATGCCGATCTGTATTGCATATGCTAATGGTAACAACAAAATAACATTTTGAAAGGTAGAGAGATACCCGAGGTGTTTTGGGATTTTGTAAAAAGAGCAGCAAAGAAAAAGATCAGAATCCAGTGATCGAAAAGAGAGCAAATTGAAAGCTTGTTATATAATGCCACACTATGTGGCTAACAAGAACAAGCTATTTTTATTTTGTTTACCGTAAGGTATGCAATAGGGACTCCTCCAGAATAATATTTTTCCCTAGTGATCATAAACCCAGATAGAATTGGAGGAGGAAGGGAATCCCATACTTTATAATTTCATAATGTACATAATAATTAGTTTTACAATTATGTCTTTGGGTAACCACAATTATGTAGTTGCATGTCTTTGTGGATTCTTTTTTACCCATATATTTGAATATGAAATATTTCATGATGGAGGTGTTTAAATCTTTAGCAATCCACATTTTCTGTTTTTGATCAGGTTAGTAAATTAGGTATGATTCAGTGTAACCAGTTACTATGCTGACATTCTGGGGCAATTTATTTCAGTTTACAATGAAACCTTAAAACAGCAAATTTAGATTTCATCAGTGAATGTGGATTCCTTTGAGGACAGCCTAGTGTTATTGCTCTGAGAATAAGGGTTATGAATGAGGAAGAGATAACTGATGAGATACTGTATTACTTAGAGTTATACATTTATTTTTCTCCTATTAACTGTTTTACAGGTCATTCTGTGTTGAATAGAACTATCCTTATTCTCATCCACTGTAAATGTAAGCCAAAAGCTGATAGGTTTTCCACATTTCTCTATGTGTATGTGTATGTGTGTGCGTGTGCTGTCATGTAGAGACATGTCAGTGGTGTAGGTTTCAGTGCACTCTCTCTAGCCCTGATCAGTCATGTAATTAGATTGAGGTGCCATGGTAACAGACAGTATTCATCGTCCATTCAGGTGCATTTTTCTTGTGACACGGGGTACCTCGGATGGGCTTATGTTGCAGGCATGGATAACTTTTTAGTCACTTGTGTACTATTTATGTCTTGCCTGTTTGCATGCGATACACATAATTTGTATAAAAATTGAAATGGAAAAAATCAGAGGCTGCATGTAATATTGGAGTAATTTCAACTTTGAATTTAGGAGTTGCAAGTCGTAAGATTTTCTGTACAGCATTAGTATTTTTTTATTTTTCTTGTGTATAGATCTTTAGCAAAGGAGTGCTTGTTCACATTAGAAATTAGGTTAAGCTAGTTGCTGAATATTTTCTCCTTTTTTTTAGTTTTTTTCAGAGGCTTGTAAAATTATAAACAGTTCATCCCTCTTCTCTGCATGAATTTCTGAGTGCAATTGAAAATGTTTAATCTAAAGGTATTATGATTATTTGAGCTACCAGAAGGCATTTTGTGACTGCTTTTAAACTTGGAGCAGCTTCTTTTTAAGTTTAAACTTCCTTTGAGTTTTAGTTGGTTTATGGTTGGTATTTTACTTTGAAGAAATCCTTTAGGGCAGCTTTGTAGGACAGGCAAATTTGGCTGTTTTCCTGTTTGTTTCAGTGGGACTATCCATACATATTTTGAATGACAGCAGCTTTTTACTAGCATAACATTTTATTAATTGGATTGCTTAAAATAAGGATTAATTTGTTATGTATTTAATTTGATGTTGAGAACTGAGATTCCAGATTTTTCTTTTTTTTATTCTTTTCCATCTGCAATGAAACAAGCTTTATAGAATTTTTAATCAGTCCCTTTATATTTTCACAAGAGAGGCCTGTATAACTTTTTTTAATGTGTGTCTATATCATCTTTATTGTCCAAATGTGTCTTGTATGTTCAGAACATCAAACCACTGCAGGAATTTAAAGATTCCAACCCTTAAAAAATATTGCAAACGTAATAGCTTGCAGCTTCCTGGAATGCATTTTCTAGCTGTGCTGTTGATTGATGAATGACTTTTACATCCCAGTTTCTAAAATTTACACAATGTTTGTCAGGAGCATATAGGTTTGTAAGTAATTCACGATAAAGTTCTCATCTTGGATCCTAAACAGTGTCATTAGATTTTCCCATAAAGACATTTTGTGTAAATAGAAAGTTGTGGGGTATGCAAATGCCATGAACATGTATTGTTAGTAGATTAACAGTTGTCTGTAGCATTTTAAAACTTCAGAGTTTATACTAAAAAAAATAATCTGTTTCAGTAAAATAATTTGAGTTGGTTGCTTAACCATTTGAAGGCAGGAATCATACATGATACTTTACTTTCAATGGCATGCAAAAGTTAAACATCCTGATGTCTTAGTTTATGAATTTGTAGAAATTATTTTTAATCTAAACTACACCAACTAATTCAGGTAACACTGAAATAATTTCAGAGTAAAATGCATTGTAATAAAAATAGATTTTATTTGTTTTAGCAATTAACAGGTAAGGGAAGGTTTTCGAGAAAATAAAACAAGTTGGAATTTGATCATAACAATCTATTTGTTTGAAGGCCATAGTGAACATAATGTAAATATTTTAACAGTTTCTTTAATGGTTTACATAATTCTCCAATAGTTTTATTTATTTTTTGTATCACTGTTTTAAGCACAATATTAAATTTAGGGAAGAGCAAAGCTTTTTATTACAGTTAATACATTTTTAATGCAAAGTAAAACACATTAACAATGCCAAAGATTCATATTTGTATGCTTCTACGTCATATGTTGATTTTTAAAGAAGTTATATTTTGCTATGCTCCAAGTTATTAAATTATTAGTATTTGAAACCTTCTTCCCTATTAACCATTTTGAAACTGCAAATATTTGTTTTTATTTATTTATTCTCAGTATTGTTGATTAGAAGCATGTTTTTCATCTGTATATCTAATTGGCATACTTCTCTCTGTCTGCCGAGTCCCAGCTTCACTTCTGATGATGATCTTTTAGAGCAGTTTCTCACACGAGCAGTCCTATTAAGGGAGCTGTTATTAGTTTACAGACTCCATCACATTCTGTTCAGATTTCTGTTTTGGGCCAGTGTGTGCCATCCAGCAGTCTGGAAACAAAAAGAAATGAATGTGACAGGGAATAGCAAGAGGAACATAGGATTAATTTTATAGAATGTCTCTTTCTCACGGTCCTGCTACTATGATATGATTGACTTGTTTATGAAGCTTTATGAATGTATAGGAATGCTTTAGATCTATGACTGAGATGTCTGAAGAATGATGTGCTTTCACTTTGGACTTCAAAAGTTAGTACCAGGGCTTTTATTTTAAGTTACATTTTATAAGCAACCTTTTCTGATTATATTTTTTTTAAGTGTCAGATGATCTTTATGGTAGTATTTACTACAGAATCGTCTGTTGTGTAATAAAACATATCTAGTTCTTTTCTCTGACAGCTGGAGGCAGTGCTTTACATATATTGGTGTCTATGAGAACAAAAGTAGGCCTCACTTTTTCCCCCTTCACTACCACAGTAGTGAATGTTGACCGATATGTTTATTAAGTTCAGGCATAATTTGTTAAGAAGCAGTTTCTTTGTTGAGAGAATCTTTGAGTGCTTTGCTAGCCCATTGATCTGGTGAATAATTAACTGTTTAGGTGGAGTTCATGTACTTAGTACAAATAATAGATTTAGAGAGCAATTCTCTATCCAGTTATCTGGGAATAAATTCAGTGAATTGAACAAAATTCTTCATTACTCGTGTAGGGTTATCCTATAATATGATTAATGTAAGAAATGAATTTTAAAAGCCCTGCATGTTAAACTACAGAGTTCTGGGGGGGGGGGTAGCATTGTATATTGGAATTTAAACAAAGATGATGTAAACATCTGGATAACATTTTAAGATGTAAATTATTTCCACAATTTTTAGGAGATTGTGATTTAATAAATCGGATATTTTTGGTGAACTTTTACAAAGGGAAATCAATAATTATGGATATAATGCACTAAGGAAGGTCTCTTGTACAAACCTGATTTAAATGGGATATGTGGAGAAAATAGGATATATAAAGGAAATCATCTTAATAGATTGTGCTCAATTTGATTAAATCTTCAGCTTAATTTGAATTAAAATAAAAAAGGAGTATAAAGTTCCAGCAGGTGGCGATACATGGTCTGTCTTTTCTGGCTCAGAAACTAAGCAGAGTCACTTAATTAGTATTTGGATGGGAGACCACCAGGATATAATGTATACTAGACTAGGAAGTTGGGAAAACATCCTGGAAGAAAGAAGGGGCAAACCACTTCCATATTGTTGCAAGAAAATGACACAAACATTTGCATAAAATCACCAGGAATTTAGCTTGAGTTAAAGTAGACTTTACAGTTGGAATTAAAAAGTACATGTATGTGCAAACATATAATTTCAAGGAGGAATGTATTGCTTTTCAACATACGATTTCAAGAAACCTGAAACTATATGTTATAAAATAAGCTGATCCAAAGAAAGGAAATGTAATGTACTTATTTATATTTGTAAGAGCTTGTACCTTAAATATTGCTCTGTGTCAGGGATAACGTAGCAACCATAAAAATGAGGAAAGAGATGATAAAGTACTTCAGCTGATCCCAAACATTTTTTTATTAAATCACTTTCCCTTTTATATTGTTGTTTAAGCTAAAAAGTTTCTGCTGAGGTTCTGGGAATGATGCATTCTGATAGAGAAATAAACACATTTAACTTTCTCACAATTTTATGTTATTTATGCTATTAGATGTTCTAATATGGGTGGGTTATTTTTTAAAAATATATATGCTATAATAGCTTCAGATTCTTGTTCTTTATTTTCTGATTCTTCATTTTAATGGGAAAGCTTCTCTTGCAGACCCTTCTTTTGAAAAAGAAGACATTTGATTTGTATAGATAGATACAGGTGTCCCTGTAATACCATCATAGGTTGGTTTTCACAATTTTGTGCAAGTTCTAAGAATTCAGTGTGTCACTGTAGCTAACTGTGGGATGCCAACATTATTTGAAGAGCAGATTTCCCCCTGTTGCACAGGCTTGTAATAGCATTCTTATGTGTCATCTGGCAATATTGACCTCTGTTGTATCACACTAGAGCAATTCATTTACATTGGCCTGATTCAGGTTTTTGTTTTTTTGTTTTTTTGTTTTGGGGTTAATGAAATGTATGATCTATTCCAGGAAAGAAATGATGGTTTACAGGCTACAATGAATACAATTTCATATGACATTAAGTCAGAACAACATTATAGCTTAACACAAGGCAGTCTATTTGGTGCATTCCAGATGTTTGAAAGTCCTGCATTGCCTAGCCTTTTGGCTGTGCTCACTGGAGATTGTAAGAATCGAAACTGAAGATATCTGGAGGGCAATTGGTTGTCTGTTCCTGGCTTTACATTATGGTTTATATCTGGTGGTATTCCACACTTAAGCTGTTGCTTTGTAGTGTGTGTTTCAAATAGCTACAGTTATCTCTACAGTTTAATCGATCTTGACTAAATCCTAAAAATTATGAATGCTATCTTCTGCTTCCTCATTTCTTTTTTCAATACTCGCCAAGAAATATAGCTGATTTGTCTGCTTCACCACAGGGAGATACTACTCTGCTATTGTTATCTTTTGACAAGAGGAGGTTCTTTGAATTTTGCTGCACCATGTTTTGGCTTTGGAGAGGGGAGAGAGAAGGAGAAAACATACCATATCTTAATTTTGTTAAAATTACGCTTATATACCAGAAAGCACCCGTCATGTCTGTCTTTACATCAAGTTTGATGTAAAGATAAAGACAAAAAGAATAGAGTTATGTTTAAAGGTCACAGATTTTGAATGATTTTCTGAAACCATAAAAAATCCTTTTGATATTTGCTATATTGTACCAATGCATTGCAATAAATCCCCATTTGTTTGAGAGGCACGGCCAATCTTCTTAAAGCCTTTTTAGGATTCCTTTCTGAAATTGAATTCTGACCAATACTATCCAATAAGTTGATAGCAGGTATTATAGACGTTTTTAGTAATTTTAGCAATGCATTCTATTGGATCATTTTAACAATATAATCTATTGAGTCATTTTAGCAATGTAATCTAGCATATTCCAAAGTAATCCTCGTTGAGCTCAATGGGACTTATTTTCAGATAATGTGCATTGAATTGCAGCCTAATAGATATTGTAATAGCATAAACCCATGAGAGATATAGGCCATTTCATCATCCCTTATTCTGCTTTATTCAAAACACATTTCATATATTTGCTACTTTGTAAGTGGATGGTAAATTATGTTTTTTGTATATTTTTTGCTTCTCTTCAGATTTTCAGTCACAGACTCATCAAATTAAAGAGACAATCTAAGCACTGAGCTTCTTTCTTCACCTCTTCAAGACAACTGCAGCAACAAGTTTTACCTTTCCTTAAAAGGTGCTCTTTTCCCCTAAATAAGGTGAGAAAATAGTACTTTCTTTTTAATAATGTATTTTACAATAGAGTTTAATTTGATCTGGTGTTTCACACAAACTGCGTCGTCTCAAATGTTTACAGCATCATTTCTGCTTCCAGGTTTTTTTCCAAGCCTAGTTCACCTAAGAAGTGATTGTCTATATATTCTATGAATGTTGTGTTTGTTACGTTCTGGGTATAAAGTAAGATGTCTTCCCAATTGCATAAGTATATTAGATTTGCATTCTGGTGGTTATTCGCTTGATTCTAGAGCAGCTGAGGGCAATATGGTTCCAAGAAGTATCTGATTGCCCCATCTGGGTAAGGAAAGTTGGGAGTGGACAGAGGAAAGTTTTTTTAATGAGATATCCCGCCATTTTCTTTTCTCTTTACCTACCAAACAAGGGCACCCTATCAAAGTTTCAAAATGGATACTCTTTGCCATTATTGATCAACATAGTAAAATACTAAGCATGTATGATACTTCAAAAGTAAACAACATTTCTCAGTCCCACGAACATACACATTTATATAGAAGTTATAGATATTACTGTAACTTCTATTGTACCTATTCCTGTGCTTCTTTTTCTTTCATACTTTACTACTTTCCTCAGTCTACAGATCACCATGTTCTCTTGTGCTGTTTTCCTGGATTACCGTAATCCCTAAGGAACATTGGATTCCTGTTACCCCAAGAACCCTTTGGGAGTCCTCAGAGTCCTCTCTACTATGTGCACTGGAAGTTGACAAAGTAATTTCCTTCCATTTTCTGTTTACATCTAGAAAAAAAGTAATTCAGCGTCCCTCATCAATATGTCTTTATATTACATGGTGCCTAAGTTATATTTTATTGTGGGTGGGAGGTGCAGTATTGTATTTAAAAAAATAATAATTGCAAGAACTGTTAAGTTGTAAAGATGTGCAATTTACACTTAGTGCTTAACTGAAATGGAAAAAGCATGGTTAAATTATGACATTGAATGATGCATGCTAAATCAAACAGTTTCATACTTGTACCATTATATGCTTTGTCACTGGAGGGAAAATTGTAGACTAACTGATAGGAAAGATTGGTAAATTATATTATAATAGCACTAATATTTATTTGGTGCCAGCAACAGTATTTCATTGTGTGTATTTCAGATACTAGCCACCATTACAATGTGAATGATGAATAGAGAGCTCTTGATTTCTATGGTGCAGCCACTCTGTTTAATCTGATCATTTATTGCAACTCATATGGTTTTTTAGGATCTGTACAGATTTGTTGACATTTTTTTATGCCCCTCCTCAGGGTCAGTTTTCACCATTTCACCATTAGATAGAATGCTGATATTTGGTACAGAACTTGTTTATAGAATTATCAGGGCGACATAAAGTGGGAAATTCTTAAAGTGGTGACATTTAATTGATGAAATTGTTCATAATCAGTGCTGAATGATTTGTGCAAGCCGGCACCACATCATTAGAAATGAGCTATAGTTTTTTTCATTTATTATTATTATTATTTCTTGCATCTTAAATCTTTATTTCAAATATTGGCTTCAAAGAAATGTTGGAAACCGGTTGGACTAGTTCCTGGAAGTCACAGAGAGCAGTATCTATTAGTGTCGCTGTCTTTGAAAGCCATTTGCCTTTCACTTTGGAACACTGGTGGATTTCCTTGCGCACTTGGTTGGCCACTGTGGGAACAAACTGCTAGACTACATAGGCAGGGTGGTGTGTGTGTGTGTGTGTGTGTGTGTGTGTGTGTGTGTGTGTGTGTGTCCCCAAGCAGGACACCGCTTATGCTTTTATGTCCTGATTATGGAAATGTGTGGTTGATAGAGATGCTTTTATAATATAATTCAAACCCATCAATGATCAAAGCAAATTTCAAAAGAGGTTGGGATAATTAGAACTGTGTCTTAGGTAAGCTATCATATATATTTCTATTTAGCTTAAATGTCCCTCATGATAAGAGTACAGTACAAACTTCTTCAGTTCTAGATAGTGTATAGTTCTTAGCTTGATGCAGTTGTCATCCTTGTTTAATAAGATGAAAATGTGATTCATCAGTTTAACAAACAAACCATCTGAATGTGCTCCTGTAGTAAGTGTTGCGTGTAAGTGGTCCTTGCTGGGGTGAAACTGGTCCTCACTAGGGTGGAACGACTGACATATTTACAGAGTAACTATAATCAATACTGACAGCATTTGGAGTACTACTGTGTGGATACTTACAGAGCTTTGCTATTTGCCATGTTTCCTTTGGGTGGTTGCTTATATGAATATCCTAGTGTTTTTTCATTCTTATTTCTGTAAAAATATTTGAAATGAATATTCATGTTTGTAAATGTTTGGGTTTTTTTAAAGAATTTTTTTTTACTGTGGGGAAGGTATTAGTGCCCCCTGCTGTTTGAGTGAGAAAACTTTTACTCAACAGGAACAGAAAAAAATAATTTTAGTTTATTTTCACTATATTCAATTGTATTTAAAAGGAAATTAATTCTTTTTAAAATGTTGTCTATTTAGTGTTGATGAATTGTTAATATTGGCTGATGATTGTAGACTCTTAAAACTGACTTAGTGGTAATGTAATTCTTTACAAGTATTGTCCTGTATTCAACATTTTAAAGATATATTTCATGTTTATATTCTGCTTTCTCACTAATACTGGATAGTAAAATATACAACTGTAAAATATATTGAGATTTTGAAACCCTTTTCATGTAGAAGTTTAAGAAAGACAACATACCTCTTCAGTTCTTAGTTCAAATATTATTGGTGGTCTCTTGTAAACATAATATATATGAAAAATAGGACTGATTGCCTTCATCTGGAAAATGCTTTAATGTTGTGAAAATAGATGCTTCTCATGCCCTCTCATATTTGTGAACTAAAGAAATTAGAAAATAGTGGACAATGGTTGCTTTTCCTGTACAGGTAGTCCTCATTTAATGACCATAATTGGGATTGGCAATTCTGTTACTAAGTGACACCATCATTAAACATCACATGACCATTCTGGATTTATGATGTAAGTAATTTTGCTGCAGTCACTAAGCAAATCACCTTCAGTCATTGAGTGAAATATCACATGACTGCAATTTGCGATTTTATTGCTGGCTTCTCCATTGACTTCGCTTGTTGGAAGCTGGTTGTGAAGCTTGCAATGTGATCACATGATTGTGAGACACTGTGACGACAATAAATGCATGCTGGTTGCATGCATATGAATGTGAATATAGAAACCTTTAACTTGTTTTGCAGCTCTCTGAAGTTTTAAAATCTTTTTGTTCTCATCACATCGAGGAAATCAAAATAATAAAAAATGTATTCTAGTAAGTCTTAAGGTATTCTTCTGTAGATCAGAGAACTTCATATGGTACTTTTCCTAATTACTGTAGCTTGGCTTTGCTCTTGACCTAAAGTATAGGTAGTCTATGACTAGGACAATTATATAACATTCTTAATGCAATTGAAGGAAAAGATTCTGTTTGGTGATATGAGATATAAAAGTGATTGGACCATTCAGACATGCAAGAATGAATGAAAATGATAATTGTTTAGTGAGTATCTCCATAAAAAGGTGTACATTTTTGAATAAATAGTTTAAACATAATAGTATTCATGTATACACATGGCAAAGGAATGAATGTAAAAAGCGGAACTGAACTGATGGTTTCTTATGAAAAAGAGAATTAGTAAAAAATGTAAGGTTGATGTGAGAATTATTTGGTAATGACAAAAGTGGAACTTGGAAAAAAATGGATACTGAAGAAAAGAAAATAAGTAAAAGAAATGAGAATAGAAATAAAACAACTATAGCAATAGTAAGAGTGGTTAGATTTATACAGACTTACATACTGCCCCATGTGCTTTACAGCACTCTCCTGACAGTTTACAATGTCAGCATATTGCCCCGAGCAATCTGGATCCTCATTTTACCCACTTCAGAAGAATGGAAGCCTAAGTCAACCTTTTTTTAAAAAAAAAGTTTTTTATTTTTTATTTTTATACATCTCATGTCGTGAATGGTTTGTTTCTGGGTTTCATACATATCAATACAAATAATCTATAACAATATAATTCTTAATAGTTACAATTCATTTTCATTTCTGATTTTAACACATATTTATGTATATAATATTTTTTCCAATTCTTCATTTCTTGTAATCTTACTATTAATACAAGCTAATTTTCCCACTTATACAACATTCCTAACAAATATTCAAAAATAATTTTTATCTCTTACATCACATACAAACAGTTGTTCAACTTATATAATTCTAATATTCTAATATTCATACACATTATTAAAAAGCTTTCATATAATTCTCATTTACAAACTAATTTCCCAACCTATATAAATCTAATAATAGTATACATTACATTACTGATATATATATTGAAAATAATTTTTTTCTCTTACACCACATACAAAACAGTTATCCAATTTATATAATCCTAATATTCATGCACATTTAAGTGCTTTCATAAAATATTTCGCCTTTTCTTTCCCCTTTATCCCACATCTTTCACCCACATCCAAATTTTTAATCTTCTTTTTTTGGGGGGGGGGTTTGTCTCCCATATACTTCTTTTAAATTTTTCACTTCATCTACTTTTAGTTCTGCCTTAGAACTATGCCCTCTAGCTTTCTCTCCTTTCACCCTTTTTCCCCACTTTCTAATTATATAACTACCTGTTCTGCCCCCTTTTTCTCCTCTCGAACTATCTTCCTGTTTCTCCCATTTCATTTTCACATCTTTTAAAGTATTTTCGAGTTTCTTATTCACCATCAATTTTACTAATATCTTCTTGTTGTAGTCTTCTTGATGCTTTTATAGAATCCTTAATGTCTTGGTACATCGATTCCATTTTATTAAATGAGCCGAGGTGGCGCAGTGGTTAGAGTGCAGCACTGCAGGCTACTTCAGCTGACTGCTAGCTGCAGTTCGGCGGTTCAAATCTCACCGGCTCAAGGTTGACTCAGCTTTCCATCCTTCTGAGGTGGGTAAAATGAGGACCCAGATTGTTGGGGGAAATATGCTAACTGTGTAAACCGCTTAGAGAGGGCTGTAAAGCACTATGAAGCGGTATATAAGTCTAACTTCTATTGCTATTGCTATCTCCACTTGTTTCCATTTTATATTCAATTCAGGAAAAGAGATCAGGGGGTTCTCCACTCCTCTTCCAATCACTTTTATTTTCTCAACAATGTTCAGCAGTCACTTGTTTAAAGATCTTGTTATTGTAATATTCTCCAATATTTTTAAAGTAAATGTTTGTAATCCAGCAAATACAAAAAGTCCCAAAGTTACACAATTCTCCTTTTAACAGCAGGTGGTGCTCCAGCTTCAGCTTGGTATTGCCTCTCCATGTGATACTAAAAGTCCAATTTTAATTATTTCAAATTTATAAATCTAATAGGAGGGCAAAGTTACCAATAATAAAAAAAACAAGTTCCAGTTCAAATTCCAGTATTTTCTTTAAATACTTTTTCAATACCACGTCTTCCTTTCGAGAATTCAATTTTCATTTCTTTATTTTTTTTCAAAAACTTCTTCACTTAAATATTCTAATTTTCTTAATGTGCTTTTTCGCCGCTAGCAAATAGTTCCAATATGCTTCCCCCTTGAATTTCTTGGGATAATTTTCAATTAAAAAAAAAAGTTATTTTACCCAGTTCACAAGCCACTCACTTTTTCCTCTCCTGCTCAGTCTTAGGTATTCAGGCTGTCTTTCGGCTTCATGGCAGCCATGTTTGCTGCCGCTGCTCCCTGTTGTCGTCGGAGGGGGCTTTCCTAGTTAGGGAAGGGAGATGCGGCTCCCCTCTACCTGCTAGGTGGTCCCCCTTTGCTTCACCACCCCTCCAGGGTGGCTATGGTCCCGATTTGGACCCTCCGATGAGAGGTCGGAGCTGACCGCGGAGCTCGCGGATCAGGCTTCTGAAGGCGCTGGAAGTACAACCGGAAGTCCAGCCTAAGTCAACCTTGAGCCCCATCAGGATCGAACTCCAGATTATGGACAGGGTTTGCCTGCAATACTGCATTCTAATCACTGTGCCCTCAGGGGAAGTTTAATTTTAGGAAGAGAAAGGATGAGTCCACTGTGTAAGTGTATCTATATATTTGTCCCGTTTGTTTGTAAACTTCATTTGGTTGAACTAGGGTATCACAGGGCAACAATTTCTGAATCAACCTAACTCAAATGGTCTAATTTAAAAAGTGTGTCTAAAATCCAGGACCCATTATTCACATGGGAGTGAAACTTTGGCAAAATTGGGCTGCTTAAGTGCTGCTGCACCACCATGCTGCCATGGTCAGCTGTGGTCATGTGATCATCATTTTCAATACTCCCTGACAGCTTCCTCCCAAGGATATTTAATGAGGAATCTGGCAGGAAGTTGGAAGTTTCTCCTTCTCCCACTGCTTTTTTGCCCATGGTCATTCTTCTCTGTTTCAATATTTTCTAATTGAATACAGGTTGGCTGGTTAGAACATAAATTCCTCTCCCAATAGAATTAATGGGACTATAAAAGAGGAAAATATGTGAGTTATGAGAGAGAGTGTGAATTTTTTTTATTACAAAGTGCCACTGAAGTGTGTGAAGTTTATTCAAGTAACAAAAAATGGGATGAAGACATTTTAAGATGTGCAAATACGGGTATGTAACATGAAGATTGTTATGAGGGGTGAATTTTTGTTAAAAGAAGTAAGAATAGCTATGCGATAGAAAGTGCTTATGTAGAAATTGGAATTGAAAATGTTGGGAGAAACCTAAAAAGAATTGACTGCTTTGGAAATGGGTAAGTGTGTAATAAAATAGGAAACAAACAATCAAGGATAAGTGGATGTTGAATGTGGATGCAATATGAAAATAAGTGATCAGTGTAAAAGAGGTATGTCGAGGTAGAAAGAATGAATGATGGCTGAATTGGAAACAAATATATGAAGGAAAAGTTAATGGGTCAAAAGGAATAGAACTTCAAGAAAATTATGGTTAGTTGTATTCAATCAGATTCTAAAAAAAAGGGATGAGTAGTTTATAGAACAAAAGATAATGTTTGAATTGTCATTGAATGTGACAAAAGCAAGGATGTCCAGCCAAAAAAAAATACAGATAGTTCTCCACTTACAACCACAATTGACACTAAAAATTTTATTGCTAAGTGAGACATTTGTTAAGTGAGTTTTGCCCAATTTTGTGATCTTTCTTGCTACAGTTGTTAAGTGAATCACTGCAGTTGTTAAGTTAGTAACACAGTTGTTAAATGAATCTGGCTTACCCATTGATTTTACATCAGAAGGTTGGAAAAGGGGATTACATGTCCCTGGGAAACTGTAACCATCATAAATACGTGCCAGTTGCCAAGTGTCCAAATTTTGACCACGGGGATACTGCAACAGTCGTGTAAGTGTGGAAAAATGGTTATAGGTCACCTTTTTCAGTGCCTTTGTAACTTCAAACAGTCACTAAGCAAACTGTTTTAAGTTCAAGGACTACCTGTAGTATGACAAGGTATAGCAGGTGATGTTGGTGTTAGATTTCCTTTCTTCTTATTTCCCGCCTTTTATTTTCTTTTGCTTACTATTTCTTCTCTTCTGCCTTTGCATAATGTTGCTTATCCTGAAAGGAAAGATTGTGGCATGAAGTATTTGTATGTAGAGGAAATGAGAAACCCAAAAGATGCAGTAATTGTAGGCAATTACTCTTTTTGGAATGCATTTCTTCTCCCATTTCATAATGGAAGTGGGGTATCCTGATCTAGCAGGAGAGATTCTTAGCAAACCCTAGAGGTTTTCAGATAGATGAATCAACACTGGGAGTAGTTTCCACATAGTGAGGAATGTATGCTGGACCAAGCATTTTCCTCACTGTATTATTTTGCTGCCAAGGACAACTTAATTTTTTGCTCTGAATTCAAAATATTTAGACTGATGACAGAGCTTTCTGGATCTCATGGGCTACTTCTGAAAGGGGTGGCCTAGGACACATTTAAGGAATACACTTTACAAATAAATGTCAGAATGGGGAAAATGGCTTTTGGGTAGGCGAGGAAGGTCAGCTAGGAAAGGTTGCAAATGAAATCCAATATGCTATGCCCTGTGCTATTAGATGACATAAAACAAGTTTTGGCCTTCTTTCATGTTCTAATATTTCTTCAGGTATTTGAAGAATGCTCTCATGTTACCCTCAGCCATGCCTTTTCAACAGTTCTAGGTACCTAGTAACTGCAATCTCTCATTGTTGACATTGGTTTCCAGTCCCTTGACATTTTTTAAATCCTCTTCTGAACCTATTCCAGTTGGTCTGAGTGCTTTCTATTGTGTGACATCCAGAATTGGACACAGTCCTTGAGGTAGAAACTATTATGTCCCATTGTGTGTATTGTTGACATCGGAACTCAAAGTTCATTTAAAACTTGAGAAATACTTGAATGGGCAAATTCACATAGGGCCTAGCAATATTATGTCATCTGTAATTTTAAGGATTATGCGTTTTATTTGTATGTTTTATAAGTTAATATATTTATTGTACATTTAGCAATTTACAGCAAAAAAATTAAAATCAAGATGTTAAAAACAAGGGAAACAAACAATTAGGAGTTAATAGCTTGTACAAAAATCTATTTTAAGGGCTTTTTAAAAAGCTATAAAGATGTTTGACCCTTCAACTATGCAGATAATGTATTTCTAAGTTAGGGTGACAAAAATCAAGCTTTGACCTCAAATTGCCATCAGATGAGCTTATGGTACCTGAAGGCAACTTATACGACCTCAGTAAGCAAAGGGTTAACCTTTAAGATATATTTATGTACCTTATAGTAGCGTTCCCCAACCTTTCCAGCTTTGCAGACCAGTGGAGGCGGCGGACAGAGGGGATGGTTCTGTTCACTCAAATGGAGCTTCGTGCGCATGTGTCCGCTTCTCACGCAAATGGAACTGCGTGCGCGTGCTTGCCTGCCGCTTGTGCGGCCCGGTTCTAAACAGGCCGTGGTCCAGTACCGGGTCATGGCCCATGGGTTGGGGACCCTTGCCTTATACGACTGTGCTTTATATTGAATGCATACTTCTTGTTAGTAGCAATGCATGCAGCCATGTAAACTGGCTACTTTCATTAACAACTTCAACAACATTGTAATAAAAATGGTCTCAAATATTATAAATTCATTTTATTGAGAATCAGATTAGTTTCTTTGTAGCCTTTAATATTTTCTGTTCTGTTTGATTATGTGCAAACCAAAGGAAACTGGTTTTTGTGTTCTGTTTTCTTTAAAGTTTTATTTAATGGCACAAAAGAAAAAAATATTCATCAATTCCAAAAGAAATAATGCTAATATAAAACTTCAGAATAAAAAAAACTGTGAAGTTAAATGTGGTCTTTGACTTTTTAAAAGAAAAGTATTTGCAGTTTTCAATATATAATTTTCTACTGCTTCAGTCATTTTCAACATGTATTTGTCTGTATTCCTATAATAATCCGTTAGATTTTAAATGCTTTTTTCCTAAAAGTCACATTATTTAATCATTCTAAAAGTTCTTTAAATAAAAACATAATTATTTTCTTTTTCAAATCTTTTCAATGTTATTACTTGTATTTTTCAGTCTTGGGGCATATTTGCTAATCTGCATTAATGTTAATACATTAAGCATTCATACTTTTGGTTATTCCTAATAGTAAAAATAGTGTATGCATTGGTTAGTTGTGTTCTGCAATTGTAATTACATCTATCCAAAATAGATTGCCTTCATATGTTTACTTATCAGTCTAAAGATAAAATGATCTAATCACAATGTGGTAGATACCTAAGCATCTTTGTAATTTGTATTGTGATTCTTATAAGAAATCTACAAGCTTGTGATAAGATTCCTATATCATTTTGGATCTTTCAGATAAATGCATTT
Source organism: Thermophis baileyi (assembly GCA_003457575.1). Lineage (NCBI taxonomy): Eukaryota > Metazoa > Chordata > Lepidosauria > Squamata > Dipsadidae > Thermophis > Thermophis baileyi. The sequence continues at coordinate 1,806,102 of QLTV01002835.1, forward strand.
CCATTGCTTATTTGATATAGTCATTCTAAACGTTTTATTCATCTGATTTTTATTTGAAAACTTCTTCGTAATTTGGATGTCCATTATATAATTTTGTTCGTTTCAAATTTTGTTAGGGCCTATTTATATTGTACTTAAAGCAACTGCTATTTTGTAGTTACAGTGACAAGCACAGCTATCTTAAACTATTAACTAGCCGCAGTGGCGCAGTGGTTAGAGTGCAGTACTGCAGGCTACCTCTGCTGATCACCGGTTGCCAGCAGTTTGGCAGATCGAATCTCACCAGGCTCAAGGTTGACTCAGCCCTCCATCCTTTCGAGGTCAGTAAAATGAGGACCCAGATTGTTGGGGGCAATATGCTGACTTTGTAAACCGCTTAGAGAGTGCTGTAAAGCACTATGAAGCGGTATATAAATCTAAGTGCTATTGCTATTGCTATAAAATATGTATATTCTAAAAGTCATTTAAGAAATATTTTGCTTTTTCAACCCTTCCTTCTACGCTACCATCATAGTATATAAATTCCTGAAAACATTCTAAAGCATATGCTGGCATTAATTGGAAAATTTCAGGAGTTAATATTGAGGTTAACTTCACTCTAGTATGTTCTTTAACACATTTTACTGAATTAAAAGCATGTATTCACACTCCCCCCCCCAATTCAGCCTTCCAGTGGTATCAGGTTATGTTATTCTAATGCAGTGGTTCTCAACCTTTCTAATGCCGTGACCCCCCGTGACCCCCCGCCGCCCAAATACATCACATTTTATCATTGATAAGTCTGGAGCAGTATTAATTCACCATGTGTATCAGGGGTGAAATGCTCCCGGTTCGGGCGTGCCTGCCGGTCGTCGGAGAGCCGGTAGAGACAGCAGAGCGAGGCGTCGCCCACCCGCCCGGATGCCACCATTTGGGTTCTTTTACCCTCTGCGCATGCGCAAAGCGTTCTGCACATGCGCAGAGGGTAAAAGAACCCAACTGGCAGCGTCCGGGCAGGTGGGCGAAGTCTCCCGCTTCTGTTGCTACCGGCTGTCCGGTGACCTGCAGGCACAGCTGAACCGGGAGCATTTCACCCCTGCAGTGATGGTGGCACCAAGATGGTGGGCTAACGCACGCGGCGACCCCTGTGAAATGGTCGTTCGACCCCCAAAGGGGTCGCGACTCACAGGTTGAGAACTGCTGTTCTAATGTCTCATTTTCTGTTTTAAAAGTGTGTATAACTGCTTAGGAGATATGTAGGGCTGTATAGTCTTCTCGGGTTCAGTTCAGGGGTGGGTTCCACTTACCTTCCCTACCGGTTCGCATCGCATGCGCAGAGGGTTTTTTTGCCAGCTATGGCGACCGGAGAACCGGTTCGGGGGCATGGACAGCCGGCCATCACTGCCGGTTCAGTGAGCAGGTGCAAATTTACGCCACTGGTACGGGAGAACCGGTCCGAACCGGCAGCAACCCACCACTGGTTCAGTTCCTCAAAGGCCCTCTGGAATACACAGGACCGTGAACATAGGACCTGTGTGTAATTTGTTAAAGCAACTACATCTTTTCTTTGGATCATGGAGCTGTTCTGCAGGCCTGGGAAAAGACACAGCTGCTATAAGGAGTGCAGACAAGTGCTATATTTACATCTCCACATGCTCTGAAGTGAATCCAAAGTGCTGCCCAATCCCAGAAACATATTAAACTTCGCAAATTTAAATCAAAACCCAGTTAACATAACACTTTATCTGTAAATGATCTTCTGTCTCCTGAACAATCCCCAATTTGCATGCATAAAAAAATAAAGCAATTTTGCTCCGATTCTATGATAGGTAAAGGAGCAAAACCCCTTTAATTTTCATCTGCATTTATTTATATGCATAATTTCAATGGAAGAAATTACTGGAGCTGTAATTCCATATATATTATTTCTAGTAATATAACTGTAGTCTTTGTAATACTCTTTTTTTTTCAGAAGGAAGGTAAGACATGTAGCTTGAGGTTGTACTTCTTTGCTGTGTATATATGTGGAGTCCTTGGGGCTCCCTGAGGTTAGTTATTTGCTGGCAGATGTTTCATTACCTAACTAGGTATAACATCATCGGTGCAGTATAAGCTCCTCCATGTATAAATAGTAAATTCAATTTACTCTTCAATCTGTGTGTATATATGCTCCTCAATTTATAAATAATACACTAATAGTAGTAGGACTGTCAGATGATAATGAAGCTTAGACTGATGTGATTGTGAAAAACCTTAGCTATAAATAATTTTAAAAACATAGAGGTTGTTAACAACTTGGTTCTTCAATCTTCATAAAAATCAGACCATAGCATTAGAAGGAATAGAAGCATCCGTAATCATTTACCCCACTGTATTTGCATATTGTCTTTGAGTTCTAAAATGGGAGTAAACCATGCTGGAAGATACTAATGCCACATTGCTTCTGAATTGTTGCCAAGAAGATAACATGGATATGTCACCAGGAGTTAGACTTGATAAGGAGCTTATTGATTGTGACTATATTTCCTGTAGGGTATTATTGTCTATTTGAAATTGTATTGTAGTTGCAGTCAAAAGTATACTTGAAATACCCATAGAAAAAGCCATACAAACAACATCATTGTTGTCTTCTCTTCAGAAGTTCAACTTTGTAGAATGGTATTTAAAAGAAAGAAATGGGAGAAATGAAAACATAGCAATATTTCAACTGTTAACAAGTAGGCATACTGAAAAGTATTTAATGCTATTTTTAAAAGTATATATACTATTACTATACTTTACTTTATAGTATATGCTATATACTCTATATACTATACACTATATACAGTATTATACACTATACGTACTATCTTTCCATTTTACTTCCACATTTGGTGTTTTGCTGCTGTTAAAGTACTAAATTCCATTGAAATTTTTATTTGCTGGAATGTTACTGTGTACTGCCGACAAACTTTGCTTTTGCCCAAACCATTATTTTTGTAGTGAGGTACATCCCTTTTTCTTGAGTTTTATCAGCTGAAGGATCTTAAAACTGTCAGCATTTCTCCAAATATTGAGTCTTTTTAAAAATTGGTTACATAAATGAATTCAAAATCTCTACAATTATATTAGAGTTATCTGATTTCATTCCAGAAACTCTCCCCCTTTTTCTCATGAGAAAAGTATATAGTTAACCATCTGAAATACAGAGATTTTTTTTAAAAAAAATATCACTTCTAACTGACAACACCCCTTCTTCTGTTTCAGTTTCGATCCTTTTCCACATCTGCTTGTTTTTAACATGAAAGTGTGAAATTCAACTGCTTTTTTCATTATAGCTTTTCTGCCTTTTTCTCATTTAGGAACAGCATTTGAAGGAATTAAGGTAGGGTGCAGTATTGGCATGTTGGACTGTAACAATAATAATTGTGAAAAAATTAGTGTGACAATACTTGGAATAAATTGAAGATTGAAGAATTGTGGGAAATGGCCAACACAGCTGAAGGTCATCAGGTTAAGCGAGGTTATTAAAAATTGTAAAACATCACATTTCAATGAAATTTTGTGAATAGAAATAGAAATATAATATAATAGAAATCCACTGGTGATGGTTTATTTTTTAGGATGATCCTTATACCTGTTGAATGTTAACAATAATAGGTTTACTTGTGATATTAGTATTTTTATATGCTGATGGGGATTCTGTTATATGCAAACACTGCATTTGAGGTGACAACCTTAGTTACGTAATTGACTGAGGAATGAGATTGCCTCTTCTGGGTCACGTAAATCCCATTCTTAGGGATTTTTGTAAGCTGTCTCTTGTTTAATTGGAAATGTAGGAAATATGGGTTGCTTGTGGTCTATTTGCCTCCTTTTTGGCTCTTTGCCATTTGTTTTAAATAGATTTGAGAGTTAGATTATTTGTTTTCTGTAAATGTTCATTTGTAAAGACTGCTTTCTTAGGAAGTAGTGTTTTTATGCCATATTGCTCAACCTCAAGCCCACAGTAAATTATTCTTTTATGAGGGCACTCCTTCAAATTGCTTTAAAAGGAAAATGGAGCACTTTGTAAAATTGAATATGTGGAGTAATCTCTATGAAAGATGCTTTAGTTTTCAGTTTAAGCAAAATCTGAAAGACACTGGTAGAAGTGTAGAGAATTTGTCAAACCAAGACTAGAATGTTCTAGAGAACTCTAGAATGTTCTGTTTACCTCTGGACCAGGCCATTAGGATAGCACTTCAGCAGTTTCAACAAGTAAAACCTCTGAACTGTGGTTTAATCGAGTAACTTGTTAGGTTTATAATGACAATAAAGAGTTATTTTGAATTTAAACTTTCAGGCAATGTGATTCAGGAAAAAGAGTTTTGAGCTTTAACTTAAGTAGGTTGTTCCAAGTAATTCTTAAAACAGTTTTGTTTGTCCTTCAGTTGAATAGAAAATAATGAAGTCATTATGGTAAGGATAGATAAAATAAGAGTTATGGTAAACACAAAGTGTATGTGTTTTCTAAAAAAATATTCCAATGGTAGTTTACAAGAATAAATAATACACAATTAAAACATGGATGTAAATTAATGGAAAAAGAATCTTTACAATTCAATTGCATTCTTCATTTGATAATAGTTGGTCAATATACAGTTTCACTTGTTTCTGTAATATCAATTCCTTCCGAGAAGATGCAAGGAAAATCATTCACTCCATTTAATGACCTGTCCTTAGCAATAATACCTGGGAGGGCCGGAATACTGGTTAATGGCTATAACAACTTATGACTGTAATGGGCAAGCTCCATTACAGTCATAACTCGAGAAATACCTGTATGTATTTTGAAAAGAAAGGTAATTTAAAATAAATGTTGCTTGTCACATGTTTTCTTTTGTGCTCCATCTAACCAAATTGGTTACTTTTAACATTCAGTCCTACTTATGATATAATTTTTGCAACCGGTGAAAAACCCAAGAAAATGTGATGGAAATATACTATAAAACAGCCTTCTACATAAGGTTAATTTTGTAAATTTTAAGCAAACTAGTTTGAAACTATAAGTACTTATAATCAAGCTGTAAAGTATGCCATTCAGCAATTCAGAATGTCACTCTGCTCTCGAGAATTGATAAATGTGCCATAGGATACATTATATGGAAAAAATGCAGCTGTATTTTCTTTTCAGCTTTTAGTGTGGAATAGATCATGTTTCTGTAAAATTCATTTTTAATTCTGCATTAGGCATGACCAGTTGGGTGACCTTGGGCCAGTCACTTTTTCTCAGCCCTAGAAAGTAGGCAATGGTAAAACTACAGGAAAAAAAAACTTGCCAAGAAAACTGACAGGATTAATCAGGCAGTTGCCAGGAGTCAAGACTGATTTGAAGGCATGTGCACACACAGTGACTGGTCGCTTAGTGACTGGTTCAAGTTACAACGAACCTCTTGAGGGGAGGGATTTGAAGTTTTGGCAGCCCCTCTGGTGGTCACATGATTGCATTTTGGGTGCTTGGCAACTGGCCCGCATTTGCAACCAAAATTTATGACATTTTTTTGGCCAGAAAGTGATCTTTACTTCTGGTTTCTGGCAAAAAAAAAAAAAAAAAAAAAAAAAAAAAAGGAAAAGGGGTATTTATAACTTAAAAATAATAGATAGAGACTGTACAATTTATGTGCCTACCACGTGTATGTATGTATATAGAAGTCTTGGATATAAACCACTGTTTGTAAGACAAACCTCTGTGTACTGTATTTTGTTCCTGGGTTGTCTCAAAATAGTAGTCACGCTGTTCACACTCTGACAGGTTATGGGCCCAGTCCAGAGAGAAGGCCAGAGTGACTAGAGAGTCTAGAGAGAAGAGAAACCCAGTGAGAGCTTGCACTAAAGCCAGAGGGGTTGTGCAACGTGGTTTGATAGTGGTTAGTGGCTTGTGAAAGAGAGCAGGCAGCATGGCCTCCGTTGGCGTAATGGGAGGAGGTGTCTTGGTGTCTTGGCTGAATGAGACAAACTACCTCTCCTGGAATGTAAAAATTGAGATGTACCTGTGGAGGGAGGAGTTGTGGACGATTGTTACTAATCCACCAGCAGTCCTGGCTGATGGGGACCAGAGAAGAATGTAAAGGCATTAGCCAGCATAATTATGGCTTTAGAGGACAGTCAGCTGATACATGTGAGGGGTCTCCAGTCTGCAAAAGAGTGCTGGGAGGCGTTGCACAGTGTGTATGTGAGAGAGACTGCAGGCAGTAAAGTGTTGCTGACGAGACTGTATAAAGCACAGCTGAAACCGGGGGAGAGCATGTCCACACATCTGCAGGATATGAAAAGGACATTCCTTGAGTTAGAAGAAAGAGGAATGACGTTTACTGAAGCACACAAGGTGTATGTGGTGCTCAGTTCATTGGATAGTTCATGGGATTTCTTGTGACTAGTCTAGAATCCATGCAAGAGTGGGATTTAACCATGGCATATTTGATTGGTCGATTGTTGGAGGAGGAGCAGAAATGGCTGGAGAGGCGACCAGGAAAGTGAGGAGAGAACGTTCAGCACAGACCAGCATCTGCAGCAGTCCAGGATGCCGACAGAACTGCTGAGACAGTTTATACAGTGAAAAGATGCTACATGTGTGGTTCTACAGAGCATCTCCAGAGCCGCTGCCCTGAGAGGAGAAACAGAGGAGCAGCGAGACAAGGGCGCAGGACTACTCAACACATGAGCGGTTCTCCAGCATCATTTTCCCTGGCAGCGACAGTATCTGAAAACAGCAGGAACACTTGGTTGTTGAACAGTGGGGCAAGTCAGCATATTGCTAATAATCCACAAGCGTTTTCTGGTTTGAAACCAACTATGCAAACGTGTTAGTCTGGCTAATGGTCAAAGAGCTGCTGTAAAAGGGGAAGGTAATGTGTATGTACCAGAGATAGGAGAAACATTGTACAATGTCCTATATGTACCTGCATTAGATCATAATCTGTTAAGTGTATCCAGGTTAGACAGGCAAGGTTATGAAATAGTGTTTGCAGGAGGGCAGTACTCCATCAGGAAAGGGGACGAATACGTGCACGAGGGGTTAAGAAGGATGGCCTGTACATTCTCGGAAGGCAGGAGAATAGTTGTGCATGAACTTGTACGAATGCTCCCATACATGACAATCATGTACATTTGTCGCGTAGGGGAGTGGAGCATGCGAGTTTCAGAGGACTGCAAAAGATGCCAGACTTAGTTAGGTGGCATAAGCCACAGCAAAAGCCAAAACAGTGCAAGATGTATGTAGAGTGCGCTGTTTGTAAGGAGGAAAAATACAGGGTGTATCCTGTGAGTAAGAAAAACCCAAGGCAAACAAACAGAGGTATGCGTAGGAGACCTGAAGGGTATAATAAAGGTTTACTTCCTGAGCGGTTCGAAGCTGGTGGGGTTAGAGTAGGTGGTATTCATAATGAACCCCGTACGTACCAAGAGATATGGTCATGGTCATTGCCTAAGGAACAACGAGATAAGTGGAGGAAGCCGCAGTTAAAGAGAATGAGAGTCAGGCAGATAAACCAAACTCAGGAAACTGAGCTAGTGAAAAGAGAAAGTAAAGGTATCCAGCCAAGAGATGGTGAACAGGATGTATTGGAGATTAATGAGACAGAGTGTACAGAGTCAGTAGATAATGACTGTAGGAATAGTTCCAGCAGCTATAGTAGTAATGGTACTAGTAGCGTGTGTAGCAATGAGAGTAGGAACCGAAGCAGGAGGCAGGGACATAATGGAAAAAGAAAGCATCATGAATATATTAAAGCATTTAGCTGTTCAGCTTTAAATGGGAGGAGTGTCAGAGTAATGATGATTTAATAGCTGACCAGCTGCTGTAAGGCTGCTTGCTGTAAATGCTGATGCAATGAAAATGAGTCAGCAGGGTTATTGCCACTTTAAGATTAATAGAGTCACTTTGTCTATATAAGGGAGGCCATGAGAAGGCATTTCTCTCTCCTCGTGTTTCTCTCTCCTCGTCGTGTTCAATCTGCATTGTAGTTCTCAGTGTAGAGTTGAAGATTGCTTGCTTGCCTGGTATGTGCCTACCACGCGTATGTATGTATATAGAAGTCTTGTATATAAACCACTGTTTGTAAGACAAACCTCTGTGTACTGTATTTTGCTCCTGGGTTGTCTCAAAATTGTAGTCACGCTGTTCACACTCTGACAAAAGCCCACTACAGACAATGGATTTGCTTAATGACTGCAGCATTTACTTAACTGCTACACAAAAAAAAGGTGGTAAAATTGGTCAGGGTCATGTTACCTGCTTAACAACAAGCACACATTAACAACTGTAATTCTGAGCTCAATTATGGTCATAAGTCGAAGACTACCTTTACTGACAAATACTTTTTTTATTATGAGCATAAAGCATAAACATAATATTTAAAGTAATATATCTGTTCAGTGAATCACAAAGTTCTCTTCTGTCAATCAATAGGAATCCAGGAAAGGAGGCTACAGGTCTAATCTGTGAAAAATATGACATACGTTCCCGTGTGGCAGGAAACCGTTTTAAAGTTGGAGCAAACTTTATAATCATCAGAAAACATTTCCATTATTGTGCTGAATTTTTATAACCCCAGTATATAAAGTATATTTCAAACAATAGCTGAGAATTAAGGATCTAACCAGAGAAAGGGCAGGTATAAATTGTTTTGTTAGGTTAAATATACTTAATCCATATCATTTAATCCATTTGTTCAGAGTTTTTTTTTTTATTTCTAATATAATGTTGGAGAAACAACTTTTCATTAATTGGAAGGATACCTATGATAAATGAAGAAATAACAAAGGTAAATGGCAGATTAATATTTGTATTTATTAAATTAAACTTGCTGAATGGATTTCAGTACCGTGTTTCCCCGAAAATAAGACCCTGACTTATATTGTTTTGAACCCTGAAATAAGCGCTTGGCCTTATTGCCATGCATTCAAAAGCCCGATTGGGCTTATTAGGGGATGTCTTTATTTTGGGCAAAACAGGGTAGTCCACATTGGAGGCCTGAAATGAGTGGACTGTGTAGATGGATTGAGGTTGAACTAACATATCCTACTAAATGGAATGTACTTCTTCATCAGACACATGCTTTCAGATAAAAGGAGAGAAGATGGGCTTTGCCTGCAACAGTATCTTTCACTTTTGAGCCTTTGCTCTTTTTTCCAGATAGCATAATCTGATATGCTGATATTCTTAAAGGAAGACTATTACTATTTATAACAATACGATTTTCTTCATGTAAGAATTGCTTATTATGCAGTTTATCTTAGATATATAAATATTTTTTTTAAAAAAAATCCTGTATATAATTTTGCGGTATATTTCTGTTGGATGAGGTAAATACGATCCATGAAAGCTTATATGATAATAAAATTGGTAAAGGTCCACACATTTCTTTGCTGCAACACCCCAAGATGATTACTTCAGTAAACATTTTCAGTACTTTTATTATGGAGTGTTCTTGAAGACCATAAATACTCAGTAACATTAACTTTGAACTTAACTCATTGTCCAGACTCATAATTTTTTCCTTTTAAGAGAGGTGTTTTAGCAATCTGTTGGAGGTGATCTGTTACTGCATTATGGCCTATGTTGGGAATGAAAATTGGCTTGTTTCACTTTTTTGTGCCTGTCTTGCATGATGGGAGGGGGGATGTGGTAGCCTGGTGGTTAAAACACTGGGCTTCTTGACTGGAAGGTCGACAGTTCGAGATCCAAGCAATGCTTGATGGGATAAGCTCCCATTCTTGCTCCAGCTCTTGCCCACCTAGCAGTTCAAAAGCATGCAAATGTGAGTAGATCAATAGGTACCTCTTCAGTAGGAAGTAACAGTGTTCTGTGCACCTCGGCATATAGTCATGCCGGCCACATGACCCTGGAAGCATCTTTGGACAACACTGGCCCTCTCAGCTAGGAAATGGAGATGAGCACCAACCCCTAGAGTTGGACACGACTGGACAGAGGAAACCTTAACCATTACCATGATGGGAAAGGAGGACAAAAACCTTCCAAGTGGGTGTAGCAGGCAGTGGCAGCTTATCATAAGCATCATTTACTGGAGCCATTGGCAGATGGTGTAGCCAGTGAGGTTTCAAGTTATTCCTCTGTTGGCTGGTAACATGATCTTTGGAGAAACCTTTGATGGTTTGCCTTTCATCTATGGTGTAATTAATTTTGGTTCCAGAAGAATCATCTCAAATAATGTGTTTGGTTCCTGTGGACTTTGAAAGTTATACGTTGTATATAATTGGGAAAAATTACATTCTTTTTGTGGCTGATTTCATTGAATATCAAAATTGATTTCTTTAACTAGCCTAATTACCAAATTTGTACCGTATTCTGGAACCTGAGAGTTTGGGGTTTTTGGGGGGGAAAGATGCCTTTTTCTAACCTAGTTATGGGACACTGACTGCCAGGCCAAAAGAACTTTCCATAATGGTTCAATAAGTTGCCATTGCAAAACACGGAATGGGACAAGTTGGTGTGACTAATTTGCTGCGACCAACTCACCGCAGCCAACTTTCTATGGCCAACTCGCAGCAGGACATCTTTCCGTGGCCAACTCGCTGTGGGACAGTTCAACAATTCAACTTAAGTTTTTAAAGTAATTAAAAATTATTTTAATTTTTGTCATTCACATTTTGTTTTGTCCCTCCTTTGGCATCCTTTCTTTAATGATTCTACTACACCATTTCTTTGATACTAGTGTAACTCTTGTCCTGCGGCAAGTTGTCCCAAAGCGAGTTACCATGGCGAGTTGGCCACGCTGAGTTGGCCTCACTGAATTGTTCTAGACCCTTCAAAACATGTCAAGTGTTCTGAGATGACAGTGCTCTGATACTACAGTCATTTGGCCTTTTTAGAGACACAAATAGAAAATTTATCCTTGAACAGATCATATTTGGAAACTGATAAATTTATGAAACCTGTAGTATGGGTGTATGCTACTTCCCTCAAAATACAGGTAGTCCTCGACTTATGACTATAATTGAACCCAAATTTTCTATTGCTAAGTGAAACATTTGTAAGTGAATTTTGCCCCATTTTATGACCTTTCTTGCCACAGTTGTTAAGTGAAACACTGCAGTTTTTCAGTCAGTAACACGGTTGTTAAGTGAATCTGGCTTCCCTATTGACTTTGCTTATAAGAAGGTCACAAAAGGTGATCACGACCCCTGGACAGTGCAACTGTCATAAGTATGAGTCAGTTGCCAAGTGTTTGAATTTTAATCACATGACCATGCGGATGCTGCAATGGTCGTAAGTATGAAAAACAGTCTTAAGTCACTTTTTTCAGTGCCATTGTCACTTTGAACGGTCACTAAATGAACTGTTGTAAGTCGAAGACTACATGTAGGCAACATTTCTGTTTCTTAGAATCTGTTTGTATTCTACTGTAACAAAGAATCCTTTAAATTTGTAATTTCTACATTATATCTCTATGATGGTGGATTTTTTTTAAGCCATTGAATTCATAAAAGAGGAAAAACAGTGATATGCAAAATGTTCAGATTAAGAAAGAAACTGAATGGGCCTAGTGGCAGATGTTAGTTTTTACATATAAAATTTGCTCTAAAAATGTTTTCTGTCTTTGATTTAGAATAAGCAAACTTATAGCAATAGCATTTAGATTTATATACCGCTTCATAGTGCTTTACAGCCCTCTCTAAGCGGTTTACAAAGTCAGCATATTGCCCCCAACAATCTGGGTCCTCATTTTACCGACCTCGGAAGGATGGAAGGCTGAGTCAACCTTGAGCCTGGTGAGATTCGATCTGCCAAACTGCTGGCAGCCAGTGATCAGCAGAAGTAGCCTGCAGTACTGCACTCTAACCACTGCGCCACCGTGGCTCTTATGCCCTCCAGATGTTTTTAATTTCAGTTTTCATTAATCCTATGCAACATTGCCAGTGGCAAGGATTATGGGAGTTCTGAGCAAAACATCTGGAGGGCAAAAAATTATCTACCACAGAATTAGTTTGAAATTACTGATAGAGATTATTATGTTGGTGCTGAAACATGCAATAATCAAAATATTTAGTTTTTGGATTATAACTTCAGATGGAATTTAATTTGGCAGTGGAATGTATACATTTACATCATTCACAAACTTTAGAATTAATGCTTACCTGTAGTATTTTAAAGTTAATTAATTTGCTGTAGATCTTTCCCGTATTTTTGCATGTGGGGCCATATGTACAATTTTCCCATTCAGTCCCTAGCAAATCTAGTAGTACAGGAGGATTTGCTTGTTTTTAAAACTTTCATTTAAGGTTGTAATATAGAAGGCTTTCATCTTTCCATGTTTTCATTTTTCCCCTAAACCAAATACTTATTTTTTTAACGCTTAAATGTCGGTTTATAGAATATGATGCAGCGAAGATAAGTGCCTAAATGATTTTTGCTCTTGGGAAAAAGTATACTGCTTCACAGGGGAAAAAAATAAACTGCCACCAAAGTGGGGTACAGGTAGCCCTCGACTTCTGACCACAATTGAGCCCAAAATTTCTGTTGCTCAGTGAGACAAGTGAATTTTGCCTCATTTTACGACCTTTCTTGCCACAAATTGTTAAGTGTAAATGAGTGCAGTTGTTAAGCTAGCAACACTGTTGTAAAGTGAATTTGGCTTCCCCGTTGAGTTTGCTTGTCAGAGGGTCACAATAAATGACCATATGACCCCATGACACTGCAGCCGTCATAAATATGAGCCAATTGTCAAGCATCTGAATTTTGATCATCATTTTGCAACGGTTCTGCGAAAAACAATCGCAGGTCATTTTTTTCTGTGCTGTTGTAACTTTGAACGGTCACTAAACAAATGGATAGGAGTCGAGGACTACCTGTAGAATCCAAGGTTTTTATATTGCTCAACTGGTATTATTGTGCCTTTGAAGAATGTAAATGAAAGATTTTTCAATAATTGGTTCTGATTTTATCCATGGAAAAAGAATTTTCATATCATCATGAAATTTTTCAGAAAATAATTGTGTAACCTTTAGGGTGGATATATCTTTGGCTAAATAGAACTTACAGCTTAGTGGTTTTCTACTTGACAATAGGGTTATTTTATAAATATAACGTGTTGTATAAGCTATTCTCATTCATTGCAAAACAGTATCATTTTTCTGAACAAACAACGTATATTGAGGTCAAATGAATGCAAAGCCAAGAGTGGTCAGATATTAGCTGAGCTATGTATGAAACTTAACGGAACTGAAGTAATATTGAAACTACTGTGGGAGTACAGTGGTGGGGGGGTGAGATAGTTTGAGTGCAGAAAACATTTTCTTGGGCTATGAAACATTGTGCTTTTCCTCTGTGAATAATAACATTAAGTTTGAAAGCATGAAATAAAAATAAATTGTAGTATAGATGTTGCTGTGCTTGAATTCTCTGTTTTTCCTCTTTCAATATGCATTCTTAGTAAAATGACAGAGAAGTATCTTAGAAATTACCGCACAAAAAGTAGTGTTCATGCTATGGTAACCTAGCTGATTATTTTGAAAACAGGACATTGAATTTATTGTGTGTCGTAAGATATTTTGCAACTGAAGCATAGTAGGATTGGTGCTAATTATTGTTACCATCTAAAATGATACAAGTCTTGAAATACATACTTAAGAATGTGCAAGAGTACATATGAAACCTCTTTCGCTCTCTTTTTGGAGGTTGAGAAACCATTAGAGCAGGCATATTTTTTTACAGACTTACATAGCTGCTTCAGAAGCTGTGCCCAGCATTTTAGTCATGCATACACCCAAATTGCAGAGACTCCTGGCAGCAGCTTTTCAATCAGTGTTGTGAGGCTGATGTGGCTGTTTTAAAAAGAGGTATTTGTCTGCACTACCATATATTACAAAGCACCACTTTTGAACAAATTGCACAGGTTTAATACCTTCAACTACTTAGCTGTTTTTGAATTAAAACCAGTCTTTGAACTGAAATTTTCAGTGCACTTCCAGCTGGTACATTTCTGTTCAGATTACATAAAAACTTGTATATTTTTTTAAATAAGAAAGGAAATAAAAGGACAGTTGTTTGAAAATATTGAGGTGGAACAAAGTGCTAACAGTTAAGTGATTTTAAGGAAGTTCATATCAGGAATTGAATCTTTGCATGCTTTATAGGTAGTTGACTATGATTGTTCCAAGATAGGATCAGATCACAGTTTGCTGTGTTATGACTTCTGTGTTTGTAGGAGTCCTCCTTAATCCATAGCCTATTTTAAAAAGATAACTTTTATATGGCAGGATGCCAACATCATTTCGAAACATGAAACCCAAATGGATTCCGGATTCATTTTATATAAAGATAGCACTTACAAGACAGGTTTCAAATTAGGTAGACAAGATTTTGCTTTTTTAAATAAAATACTGACATCCTCCCTGTTTGTTTTTAATGCATTGGTCAAATTTTGCAGTCTTTGATCTACAAATAGCTAAAAATTTAAATTATTACATTCTATAAGGTTTAATTCCCATTCCTACCTGTTGTTTGTAAGTTTTAAAAAATAAAATGCTGCTTACAGTTGCAGGGAATTTCCCCCCCTTAAACTATCATTTATAATGTTGCATTTTTGTTTTCAAGTAAAATGAATATGTAGCAGGGTGGTTATTTTCAAGACAATAATATACTGCCTTATTGTCAGATAGTGTGTGAAAAGAATTATAAAGCAGTTCTTTTGTAATACATTACAAGAAATTTAGAAGTTCTTAAAAATATGTGCTGATCATATTAATTTATGTTATTTGGACCAGAATATATTATATAGAGTTTAAAAACATTCTGTATAAAACTCTACAGCCAAATCAAAATTCTAAGAAAAAAAATGAGGTTTTTTTTAGTTATTTTTCATACTTACTAGGGAATTTTGCTGCATCTAATGTATTATCAATGAGATTATATAGAGAATGAGATTATAGTCTGGAGGGGGGAACAGTTAAAAAAGGAAATATGAAAGAGCCTTGTAATGACATTACTGCTCCTGGAAATTACAGCCTGCTTTCCATTTCTGGTTGCCAACATATTTGAGTATATATAGCTTTGTTCATCACTTAGAAATACTGGTAGTCTTCTACTTATGACCCCAATTGAGCCCAAAATTTATGTTGTTAAGTGAGACATTTGTTATGTGAGTTTTGCCCCATTTTACGACCTACCTTGCCACAGTCGTTAAGTGAATCACTGCAGTTGATAAGTTAGGAACATGGTTGTTAAGTGAATCTGGCTTCCCCATTGACTTTGCTTGTCAAAGGGTTGCAAAAGGTGATCACATGACCTTGGGACACAGCAACAGTCATCAATGTGAACCAGTTGCCAAGCATCTGAATTGTGATCACATGATCATGGGGATGCTGCAAAGGTTGTAACTTCGAAAAATGGTCATAAGTCACATTTTTCAGTGCCTTTGTAACTTTAAACATTCATGAACTGTTGTATGTCAAGGACTACCTGTAACAAGAATTGTATTAAGAGTATGTATGTAATTTCCCATCAAATATATCAGTCAAAATCTTAAATTAGTTAAAAAATTTAAGACCGTTCCAAATCAAATACTGTAAATGATTGACCACTTCCTGATTATTTTTGAAACTGAATGGTTCAACTGTGTGTGTATATGCACTCTTGCTCTCTCTTTTACGTATGCCTTTATAATTACATACTCTTGAATTTCATGAAGATGATAAATGTCTTTTTTTGTTGACAGAAAACTGTAGCACAAAAGTGGATATTTGAGGCCTGAGAAGATTTTATATTAAAGGAAAATAGGACATCCTTATATTCAGTAAGTAAAATGTTTTGTTTAAATGTTCTGCTTAAATGTTTCATTAATAGATTTACTAATAGTAGTTATAATTCCCAAATAAATAAGAAACTGCTTTAAAATCCTGCATTGTAACTCTGAAATGAGTTACAATATTACTCTGAAAGGAGAAAAACTGCACCTCCTAAAGATAGTATGAATACTTTTCCATGGTTCATCTTTATAAGTAAGTAGAGTGCTATCCGGGAACAGGCAGGTTTTATTTTCTCATGAGGGTTTATGGATTCCATTATGAGAGGTAAGGTAAGGCATATTGCTGAGAGCTCAAGAACTCATAAATACTTTGTTCACCATGCTGCAATCTCAGTATATCATGGACCATACTAGACCCCATATTTAATATTTTCTAGGAGAGTTCTGAAAGTGTTAAAAAAAAAAAGGACATTGTGGGTTTTTTGCAAGCAGAACTCAAAATGACCTATTGTGAGGTCAATCCACTTCCTGACTTCACTCAGAATGGCCCATTCCCAGGTTATGAAGGGTTCCTAAAGTATAAAATTGTGTTTGCACCCCTGTCATTTGCTGATATTTAGAGATAAGAAATCAGTAAAAATAATGAGGCTGTGGTAGCTGGCCTGCTAATGCCCGTTCATTCTCCTGTTGTGGAGGAAACTCTGGTGATTGATGTGGTCACTTCTGACTGCTCCCATTCTCTTGATAAGGGTTGTTTGGCTGCTTTGTTTATCAGAAACCTAGTAGCACTGAAGCAGATGGGTGATAACTCTTGAGTACTAGTATAAACATGATGTGAATTCAGCAAACAAGTTAGATCCTGTTCTGTGGCAATGGTGGTGCAAAGAATGGCATTTGTTTTCTACACTTGCATATTTGCAGTGCTGTTACTTTGAGGAGTTTGGGTCCGTCTTCTCTAGGACATTAAAAGAATGGTTCAGAGCCCTTGATCACCTGCTCTAATTCATTGTGCATAGCATTTCAAAGAGAAAATCTTCACAACAATTGAAAGCTGCATGCCATTTTCTACAGCTGGTATTTGAGATGTTTGAGTTGTTGAGCAATCAGATTTCTGGGTAAGAAATGGCAAACTGAAGACTATGGTGGAATGAAAAACTGGCGTAACAAGGAGAGTGCGTAGGATTGCCCTCCTGTGCTCCATACAATAGGTCCCTCAAAAGGGAACATAAGACAGCAGCTTCCAGTAGGTTTAGAGCGCTGGGAGAACAAGGGAATAGCCATCTTTTGCTCCAATCATGGTCAACACCTTCAAAAGGACACTGGGTTCGCATAATTCCTTTTCTAACATTTTCAGAAATTGCTTGTTAACTGCTTTTCAGCTTGTAGGAACCCTTGGATTGACAAGTTTTATAGCACTGGGTGAGTTTCTTTCAATCCTTAGCAAAAGAAGCTTTAAATACAAGTTTAAGGACTTGGTTTTTTCCCCCCTTTTGGAATAAACAGCAAAAGGGTGGTTAGAACTTTGATTTTGGAAAGTTACAAATGGACTGAGGGATAGCTGTGGATATGACCTTGCAGGGGATTGCAAACAACTCAGAGGAGGGTCAGAAAATGTTTAAAGAATTTGCTTCAGGCATGATTGCCAACCTTAGACTTTTTGAACATTACTGAACTTACAAGTCAAGTTCAACCTGCTTCTTTTTTTTAATAGCAGAGGCACAAGTGTTCTATAACCACCAATAATTTTGCATTTTTAAATTAAATATTATAGAATATTATGTTGAAAATGAACTTTTAAAAATACTTGTATGTCTGTTTTACAAAATGTTTAAATTAATCCTATCCATTGTTACGTAAAATGTTGATAAAATAATTTGCTTTGATTCAAGTAAAACACATGTCATTCATTGGGCTTTTAGAAACGAATGGGGGGGAAAATGGAAGAAACTCTAATTTCTGAATAATATAACAAATGACAGCTATTGATCATATGGCAATCTGTTATGAGACATTGGCAATACATTAGTATCACAACCTAACAATTAAGTTTGGCTTTCCTTGGAAATGCTGTCTTTCCTGGCATATCTGGTGGCATGGTATGTAATAGTATAATCATAATCTTTTGAATTTCTATGGGAGAGAACCTATTAGTAAACTTAATGAACCTAAGCTAATAATACAGTTTATTTTCTTTCCATGTATGCTTGCAAATCAAGTCCTGTTGGCTTCTGCCAAGTGTTCATGAATAGAATAGAAAGCTGAGTAATTTTTGTAGATGATGCACCATGTAATTCAATGCAGAACAATATCACACTTTCCTTTACATCAAACACTTTGAAGTACTAGCAGATAGAATCAGTTTTGTAATTTGCTGTCTGCTATTTTTTTTGCATTTGAACCATAAAAAAAAAATCACAGTATGTGGTTTATATTCGTTCAAGAAGTTATAATTAAAGTTATGGTTTGATGCTGGTTTATGAATACTAGGTTGCTTTAATGGTGGTTTCTCATGTCTGACTTTTGAATCCCGGCATGTTATAGTTTGGTATTATGTCCCAACTTGCCCAACTTGGAGGAGACTGGAGCAGAAGCTTTAAAAGAAAAAAGTGCTCAGGGCAAACTATATTTGCCTGCTTTTTTCTGTTGGCTTGCCATCTCTCCATGCCAGCAGTCTTCTTTCTGTAGCCAGTTTCTTCCTGATTGCAAGACTGAGTACTGTAGTCTGAATTCCTGTGCCATGCCAGATATTTACATTTACTTAATAGGAAAAATGCCAATGTCATTGAAGCACAATTTCCCAGAATACTTGTATTATGGAATGTGCTACCATAGGATGTAGCATTAATTTCCAATTTGAATGGCATAAAATGCAGGCTACACAATACGTGACGGATAAGAGTACTTACAGTACAGTGGATCAGTAATGATGTTACCTATGTATTTCTATTTCTAAGGCAAATATATTTCTGAAACTAGTTTCTGGGAAGCATGAGCAGGAAAGGGTGTTATGTTCCTGTGCTCTATGTGGGCTTTCAGTAACCACTTGGTTGGCAATGTGGCAACAGAATGCTGAACTAGAAGATTTTTGATGTGAAACACTGATGTTCATGGGAAAAACTAGAAATGTTAAAAAGAACATACTGGCAAAACAAACCATCCAAAAAAGGAAGTCAATCCAATAACAATCTCCTCATAAAAAGAAAGAAAAGCAAGAATCCCCAGTCAACCATCCTTCATGCACAAAATATTGTAAAAAATAGAACTAGCATCTCACAATAAATAGAAAGCAGACCCACAGATTCATAAATACAGTTGCAAGAAAAAGTATGTGAACCCCTTGGGATTACGTGGAGTTTTGCATGAATTGGTCATAAAATGTGCTCTGAACGTCATCTAAGTCACAACAATAGAAAAACACAGTCTGCTTAAAATAACACTACACAAACATTAGATGTTGCCATGGTTTAATTGAACATAACGTAAACATTCACAGTGCAGGGAGGAAAAAGTATGTGAACCCCTAGCCTAATGACTTCTCCAAGAGCTAATTGGAGCCAGGAGTGAGCCAACCTTGACTCCAATCAGTGTGATGATATTGGATGTGTTGCTGACAGCTGTCCTGCCCTTTAAAACCACAAAACTGGTTTGGGTTTACTGGTTTCAAGAAGCACTGTCTGCTGTGAACCATGCCTCGCAGAAAAGAGCTCTCAT
>QLTV01002835.1:1838143-1849163 GCA_003457575.1 Thermophis baileyi
GTCTCTTTTCAGCCTCGTTCCCTAGGCACTAGAGCATCTTCTTCCACCATTGGGCGCTGGATCAGGAGCACGATTGCAACAGCATATGACCTTGCGTCGTTACCCAAACCATCCGGTATCACAGCTCACTCCACCCGCAGTGCAGCCACATCGGCCGTGTGGGCAACTCAAGCGTCACTGGATGAAGTGTGTCGGGCAGCCACCTGGGCCTCACCTACTCAGTTCATCAGACATTACAAAATTGACTCGTATGCATCCGCTGATGCGACCTTTGGTCGTCATGTGCTGCAGCGTGTGGTGGAGAGTGTCCATTGATTAGTTGGTCAGGACAGTTCCTACCCTTAGGGGACTCCAGGCTTTGGTATGTCCCATCCTGAATGCTTGCTCCACCCCAGGATGGAGAATAGGCGTTGGACCTACCTGATACGCCTCTTCTCATCCGGGGGGAGCCAGCATTCAGTCCCGCCCTTACCTGTCCATTTTTCCCATTTTTTCCATTTAAATCTACAATTAGTGGATGGGAGTCCGCCAGGTGATTACCTGGGTTAAGAGTTGCCACGTCGAGTCTAGTCTTCAAGATTCGTCAAATCTGGGGCTACAGGAGGCGGATCCTAATCTAAATAAGAAAAAAATAGACAGACTCAGTCCTGAAACCGGATTGGATGAGGACAACCCATCCTGAATGCTGGCTCCCCCCGGATGAGAAGAGGCGTATCAGGTAGGTCCAACGCCTATTCTTTCCTGAGTATACCTGCCAATCTAATCTATAAACAAGGACAAAGAAAAATAAGACACACCTTAAAACTCCCATTAAAGTTTTCTGAAAGGGAAGTTTATTTGGGCAGTGTTGATGAAAAAACATGGAAAAAAGGCAATTCCATACAGTTAAAGAATAGAAGTTGTCTGGTTTAGTTGCTACAACAGACCAACACAGAAGAATGTGACTTGAGAACAGTCCACTATCAACCACTTCAGAGACTGATAGTACACCTGGATTAAACAAATCATTTATGTACTCCAAATTGTGCTAACTTAAATCTTAGATGTTATATTTTAGTAGTTTATAGCTTCAAAGTATTTATTGGCTTATGCAAGTGTCTATGTGCATGCAGGTACATCTCTTATTTTCAAGAAGACTCAGGGTAAAAAAAAACTCTGCAGAAAATGAAATTTTGACTTAGTATATGGAAATTGGGGAAATGCGTTTTGGAGTCTTTGGTCATCTTCTAATGAACATTTCCTCCACTCTCCTCACATAGTGGTGGAGGAGCAGTGTACCTGTTTTTGCTCCTTCCCTTCGTTTGCCTGTGTTTGGTAAATAGAGATGATCAAAAATAGCCTGAAAGCTGGTAGAAGGCTGTTGTAGAAAGACAAGTAGAAATATGAGGTTTGTTGTGACCTATTGGAGTGTTTCTCTTCAAGTGACAAAAATCGGAGCAAAGTTGGCTGAATGGGGAAGCATAATTGGAAATAATGAATATACAGTATCAGTCAATGAGAAATATAGACATATATTACAATAATTAGCAACTTCAAGCTTTGTGGCGATAAAAAAATATGTAGTTCAGAAGAGAATGCAATTATTTGAATTGTTCTAGTTCTGTAGATCCTTAAGGGAAAAATGCTGACTGTTGCCTGTCAATATAGTTTATATGGTTGGAAGGCTAAGGTATTTTTGTCATGAAAGTCATTATGAGGACGTTAAATGCTACAGGTTATGTTACTCAATTCTGAGTCTTGTTTAATGGATCTCCTATGCACACATACAGACACGCAGGCACATACACATACACAGAAAATTTGTTTGCCTGAAGTTGTTTTGAAGTTCAAAAAATGACATTTAAATTATTTTTGCTTTCCTTCCACCATTTGAACTAGGTAAACTAAGTATAGTCTGCCGTTTAATTTAGAGGTTTGGCCAGTTTCATGTAAACTGGCGTAGTGGTGATACTGGGTGATGGAGAATAGCAACTAGGAGTGATAAAGAGCATCCTAATGGCCCACAGGGGTATGTAGGAAGTGAACAGGGTGTTTTGTCCCTCTGTGGTTTTGGATGTCTTTAATGAAATGACATTGTCAATTTTGTGTATGTATATATGGTTTGTACATATTCTTCAGGTTTACTTGCTTTAAGGTATAAAATTATTTAGGGTTGGTATTCTGCTGGGTTTTTTGTTTGTAGATGCTTTGGTTGGTTATATTTTATTGTGGAGGGCATTTTTATAGTAATTAAAATTTGAAGATTCACAAAAATTATAGTGTTACAGCATATTTGGCATTAGAAAAGTTTGTTCCAATTTATGCAAAATGTCAGTTCATGTACCGCTTTGCAGCTCACTGAATTCAAAAGCAAGAAGGTGCTTTAGAGTGTGTGAGAGACACTCATGGTTACCTGTGGTTGCTCTCTGCAACAGCACATGCGGGTCAACATTAAATACCAAAGATTAGGAGATATATAGAATAAAATAAGAATATTTTTGGGATGGCAGCTGAGGTTCTCTGATCATTTTCCAGACCACACACATTTCAAAGTTCAGTGTACATGTGCACCAAAGCATATTTTCCCCTTGGAATTCAAAGCATTGCACAATCTTAATATAATAATATATAATAATACAATCTTCTTCTTCCTAGTGTTATTCCTGCACTATAGAAGGGTCTGCTTAAAATGTAATAATACAATACAGTCCTAATAATAAGCTGCCCAAAGTCAATTGTGGTGGTAAATAAATCATTTGAATAAATGCAGAAATGGTAAGGTTTATTTCTCACCCTTTTAATGTGAAAACATTGTAAATGAACAGTCCTGAAATCTGTTGTTATTATCCCTACTGTATGGCTGACAAGCACGGGAGGAGGAAACTTTGAAATGTGGGTGGTCTGGAAAATGATCAGAGAGAACCTGCTGCCATGCCAAACGTATTCTTATATTTTATTCTATATATCTCCTAAACTTTGGTGCTTGATATATGCTTATGTACAGGTAGTCCTCGACTTAGAACTATTTGTTTAATGACCTTTTGAAGTTACAATGGTACTGAAAAAGTGATTTATGACCGTTTTTCACATTTATCACCATTGCAATATTCCCATGGTCATGTGATCAAAATTTTGACACTTGGCAACTGGCATGTATTTATGACGGTTGCAGTGTCCTGGGGTCATATGATCACTTTTTGCGACCTTCTGACAAGCAAAGTCAGATTCACTTAACTTAACAACTGCAGTGATCCACTTAACAACTGTGGGAAAGAAAGGTCGTAAAATAGGTCAAAACTCACTGTCTTGCTTAGCAATGGAAGTTTTGAGCTCAATTGTGGTAATAAGTTGAGGGCTATCTGTAGTACCACAAATTTGTCTTCCTTCTGAAATATCAGGCATCAGAGGAGTTATCTTAAAAAAAAACCCTCTACAAACCCCTCTTTAAAATAAATTGCTAAACCAGAATATTTGAAGTAGAGGCTCTACTTCAAATATTCTGGTTTAGCAATTGATTTTAAAAAGCATGATTCTTTTTCATTATCACAATTGTGTCTATACTAAGAAGCACTGGTACAAAAAATAGTAAATTAACTAATTTATCTCTCAAAATTAAATTTAGTAGGAATTGCAGCTATTATAAGTTATGTAAAAATAGTGATAGATTATAGGCTCAGGCCTATATTAATTATATATTATTAATATGTGTTTTGCTTTTGCTGCTAAGCATCTTATGCATATGTGGTTGGATGCTATTAGACTGCCAGAATCAAATGGACCTTTGGCATGAATTAGCACAGGCAGTATCTATGGTCCTTTGCTCTTAGAAAGATAGCAGTTGAGTTGCATGTTCCTGAACCTTTCATTTTCTATAACTTAATTGCGGCACACCCTCAAAAGTATTACTGAGAATGGAGGATGATGCAATCATGCCTCAAATTATATCTCCTTGTACTATTGATATTAGTAAGTAAAACAGATTGACAAAACAAATACCATCAAAACTTGGGTCTTTGCAGGACATTTTTCACAAAGTGCGATTTCCTTTACAAAATGACATCTGTTACCTAAGCAGTATTCAAGAAGCAGTATTAACATGAGGAACACATAAAAACTATTCGTTGTGAGAGAAATACCTGAACTCAAGTTGTATTAGAGGAGAGCAACATCCATCTCATTTTTCTGAGTTTAGTTCTTCTACCATTAAGGCAGTATTTTTACTGGGAGCCCCTTTTTTCTTGTTTGCATTCAAAAATGGGAAAGTGGGGCATAGCTTGGGTTCTTAGAAGTCACTGGCAAAAGGATTGGAAGGAAAGGCCACTGTGTAAGGAGAACATGTCCAATAATGTTTATTATGCTTAAGTGATTAATGGAAGAGAATGACAGTGAGCAGTGATTGCTTTTGGTATGATGAAATTCTAAATGAATATAATTTAAAAGTAAACCATCATCCTCTCTGTGTGCAAACTGAAGCAGTTGTAACTTGATCTCATCTGTGAAAATGCTCTTTTATGTTTTTTTAAGATCAAGTCAGTGCTTGATAGAATGCAGATTAACACCGAGGCCTGCTGAGCTCTCCTGTCTATAGATAAAGCAAATGGTTAGATAAAACAAATTTGCCCCAAACAAGTTGGATCTTATACAAAGAATGCAAATCTAGACATATTTGCTTTGGTATAGGTCTTTTTTTTTTAAACTTTCATTATTTCAAGATAGCAATGAGTTTTTGTTTAAATCTTCACTTTTAACCTTCTGAAAAATCTATGTAGAGTTGTACTTTTAGTAGATGTTTTAATAGTAATTTGAAGTCTATTTAGAAATAGACACTAGGGTTAGGGTTAGGCTAGGAGATGTGCCTTTTCTGTTGTAGTGCTGGCCCTGTGGGACACCCTCCCCTCCTGAGATTAGGATGGCCCCAACTCTGCTGTCCTTTTGGAAGGCCTTGAAGACCTGGCTATATGCTTGCACCTGGGTTCCTGTGTATATGAGGGATCCCATTTCTTGGCTGGTTGGTTGGTTCTATGTTGGCACTGACAGGTTATAACAGTGATGGCGAACCTTTTTTTGCTCGGGTGCCAAAAGGGTGTGTGCGTGCACGATAGCGCGCGCGCATGCCCACACCCATAATGCAATGCCCCCCATGCATGCGCGCACAACCCCCCGTGTTGCCCCCCACACACGTATGCGCGCAGGCCTCGCTGAAGCCTCCAGACTACAGGTAGGCCCGTTGGGCCGTTTTTCGCCCTCCCCAGGCTTCAGGAAAGCCTCTGGAGCCTCCCCCCGCCCTCTGGAAGGCCGAAAATCAGCTGGCCAGCACGCACATGTGCGCTGGAGCTGACATAGGGCAACACCTCGCGTTCCCTCAGATATGGCTCCGCGTGCCACCTGTGGCACGCGTGCCATAGGTTCGCCATCAGGGGGTTATAATATATCTTGGCTGCTATTTGTATTTAATTTCTTTTTTAGCAGTAGCACTTAGACTTATATACCGCTTCACAGTGCTTTACAGTCCTCTCTAAGGGTTTACAGAGTCAGCATAATATTGCCCCCAACAGTCTGGGTCCTCATTTTACCGACCTCAGAAGGATGGAAGGCTGAATCAACTTTAAGTCAGTGAGGATCGAATAGCCGAACTGCTGGCAGTCGGCAGTCAGCAGAATTAGCCTGCAATACTGCATTCTAACCACTGCGCCACCACGGCTCTTTTTACATTGTGTTTTAATTGTTTTTATGATAGTTCACTGTCCAGAGTCACTGGTTGAGATGGGTAGCTGTGCAAGTTGAATGAATAAAATTAAATATGCAAACCCTGTATTATACTTGTTTTGGGGCTTCTGTATCTCCATAACTTAGAGGCACACACATGCATTGATTTATTAGTACTGTGACTTTTCCACACAGTCTTTTACGTGCCAAGAGTGCACAAGGAAAATAGAAATGTTTATGTGTCATGAGAAATTGAATTCCACTTCCAATGCATAGGAATGAATGTCGTCATTGTTTGCTTTATATTTTATTTATTTACTCTTTAGTAACATACTCTGCATTGACTTCTGAAACGAATAAAAGAATTGTACATTTTCTGAGATTAATTGAATTTGTAGGAGCCTTTATGGATAGGTACATTTCAAACACTCACTCATATTATATGAATTGGCATTAATGGAGGAAGAAATGGTAAACTAATAGTATGTGTTTTGTTTTCATGTCCATATGAAAACAAATATGCTTTCTGTTTGTTTTTAATATCACCACACTTTTAAGTAAATTTGTGTAGGAGTTTTGTAATTCATCCAAAAATAGGAACACAGAGATAGTCACAGCTGCCCTACTGAGAGTAAACTATTGATTTTTCTTAAGTTCAGTACCATGCATTCTAATTATTAGTGGCTTTACAAGATTTTAATAAAACTTTTAGGTGACTGATACCCAGTAGACCTTTAGCTGGAGACATCATGAGATAAGCTTGAAGTTTTCAGCCCTTTTTCAGAGCTACAATTTCTCCATTAATAAACAAGCCCATACTGTTCTCAGCATGGCGAAAAGTAATACATTGATGTAATTAAATTATAGACATTATGAAACACCTGTCCCAGCTTTCAACCTATTTTCCCAAATTGGGGGAGAGGAACACAGCTATGCTTCTCCCGGTGGTTACTATGGAAATATATTTGCTTTTCCCAGAAATTTCTGTTTCATTACGTAGCATTGGCCAAAGGATTTCTGAGTTAAAAACAGACACCCTGTGGAAGCAGTACTGATATTAAAAACAGGCAGAGATTGTTAGGGAACTAAAGGTTCATTTCCCCTTCCTCCCAATTTTGTGCATGTGTTCTCATAGATGGTTTTTGACTTTGAACTAGCTTAAAGGTGTAGGTAACAAAATCTAGCTAACTTTGGCTGCTGTCAGAAAAGCTAAGCAGGTTCAGAACTGGTTAATACTTACAAATCATCAAGAAACTCCAAAACTATAGGCTAGATTGGGAGGTTTTACAAAAACCTAGAAAAGTCAAACCGAAGGCATGTTTTTATCTAGACTGTTCTCTGGGGTGGTTCAACATGAAATGTTATTCCAGAGGTCTCCTGTGGAAGAAAAAGGGAGACACTGATGCCCAGAAAATGACTTGTTTCTACGTTCTGTGAGCTGTCATCCATGTGTTTTATGATGTCACAGCAGCTGGATAGCTACCTGTCCTGGCCAATGTCCCTTGGCAGCGGAAGAGCATGGGAAGGTAAAGAGGCTGACATCTGTCTTTCAGTCTCGTAGAATCATGTCCAACTTTTAACACAAAGAGGTCCCAGTGACCATGATGATGCCGGACATTGACTGGCTGCACTGCCGAGCCAGCCTCTCTGCAAAGTCAGCCTGTTCAGTAACAAAGTCCAGACTGACATGCAGTTGAAGCTCGTCTGCTTTGGCGATGTGTCCAGCCTGAACGCGAGGAATCAGGGACCAGGATTCTCTGTCTACTTCCATTGAGCTCAATGGCATCGAGCCCCCGGACAGATTTGATCTGGGGAAGAGGGAAATTGTGGTCATCAAAGATGAGAAGAAGAATTTGTCCAACACCGAAGGCGCCATGTGTTTTTTCAAGCAAAGCTCCTGTGAAAAAGGGAATGTGAGCAGAAGAATCAAGAATTGGTTCAACAATGACCTTCAGAAGTCCACCATTGGATTTCAGTATGCTCCAAGCCATTCAAACGGACCCTTTCAAGGTGGCAGCAGAGAGATCAGGTCAGAATGGACTGGTTCCTTTCAGCTGTGCTGGTGCCTAAAAGGAAGATTGAGGAGTCATTCTGTCCATGATGAGCTGCATCTTTGGGTCTTCAAAAGACATGGAAAGAGATCAAAGAAGATCATCAATTTTTTTTTGTAAATGAATGCTGGAGCGAGGCTATCATTATTGTAGTCTGCAGCCAGTTTCCTAACAGCCAGGAATTGACCTGCATGGTGGTTATCACCAAGAATTTTTTAGATTGTGACTGACTGAGTAGTCCCACAATCATACTGCATCACTGAGGACAAGTGTTCAAGCCAGGGAAAGTCAGTTCATTGCTGTCAAAATTAAATGATAGTGGAATAGCTTGCCTCCAAAAGTTATGGATGCTCCATTGCTAGAGGTTTTCAAGAAGATACTGGACAGCCATTTGTCCGGAATGGTATAGAATCTCCTATCGTGGGCAGGAAGTTGGACTAGAAGACCTCCAAGGTTCCTTCCAACATATTATTCTATGTTCTACGTTCCACGTTTTCAGCAAAAAAAAAAAAGTTCACTTCAAGGAGTTTCTTGGTTTTATCTGGATCAAACCCATTATGTGTTATAATGGGTTCTTCTTCTCTCTTCTCATGAGCCCATAAGTGACTGACATCATAGCTACAGAAGCAGCCTGAAGGGTATGAAGCAGTTTGTTCCATAAAGAAAGCTAAGTAGTTTTTAGACTAAATTTAAGAATATAGGAAAATTGTATTTATTTGGTCAATCGAACCATTTAATTCAATATTAATTATACAGGAAAGAGTGTTCTCTTTGGGACTCGGATAGGAGTCTTTACTAACCCATCAGAAGTCTTAGAAAATGATACTTTCTGCATTCAAAGGGTTGGGCTCAACCACTTGAATGAAAGATGTTGGTCTATAATATTGACATTATCTGGGCTTATGGATGCTAAAGCGGTTTGCTTGTTTTGCTCCTCCTGGACGTTTGTTGCTCTTTTCTGTTATGCATTGTTCAAACTGTTCCATTATTTTTAATAGTATATGCCACCCAGAATCATTATGGAACCTGGTAACGCAACAACTTTACAGTTTTGTTTGTTTATTTATTGAAGTCAGAGAGCTCAGGCATCCTGCAGACCAGAAGGGAAGACTGAATACCAATGTCACCCTAATGTATCTCTGGTATTCAACTTTGAATAGAAAGGCTCACATCTGAGTTGCCTGTGGAGCAGTATACTGGGCACTACTACGGTAGCTTTTCCCATTGCATAATTTCCACGAATCCTGTTTCTGGAATCTAGGTTGGTATAATACCGGAAACATGGCTGGGCAAATCTGAAGGAGGAATGCCTCTCCATCTTCACCAAGCTAGTCCTCAATTATACATGCTAACTGGGTTCTCTCCCCTTCATGATTAAATCCCTAAACTGAGCACCTAAATGCATCACTTACCCTGCCCTTTCTCCAGGAATTCTGGGAGTTGAAGTCCATAAGTCTTAAAGTTGCCAAGTTTGGAGATCCAGTCCTTGTTTAGTCCTTGGCTATTCCCATAAAGTGAATCATGAATCCAGTATGGCACCCTCCCTATGACATGCTCACATTTTTAATAGCTAATTTGAGGTCTAAAGTTTTATTAAGTATATAATGCTTGCTAATATTAAAAAATTAACAATGTCTTTTAAAATCTCTAAACAATAGCATCTTAAAGAGTCAAAGACAATATTTAGATTCAGATTTAGCCTACTTACCAGATTCTACATCTTGATTATGTAGGATTTTAAGGATTCCTAAGAGCCGCAAAGCTGTGTCACCAAAGACTTGAAAGTTACACTTGAAGCTATTCTTATTGTCTGGGCGATGATCTCATTGATTTATTTTGGTTTTGAAATACCTTGATTTTGAGCTTGAACCATTTGATTTGAAGCAATTTGTTTTGATCATTTTGGACACGCCTTAAGCACAAGTGACATTATTTCACGTTCTAAAGTTTGAAAGGGGTTGAACTTCCAGGATGACTGGTTTTTAATATGAAACTTGACACTTTTAATTTGAGGCTATTCAAATTTTAAATGTTTTCCACACCCCCACCCCCATCTTTTCTTTTTAAAAAACTTCCCAGTCTATCCAAATAACCCTGGAATTCCTAGGTATTTCTCCGTTCTAGTATTAATCAAGTGAATCCTGGTTAACTTCAGAGATCAGCCAAGTCAGATAGGTAATACTACTTGGAATTCCAGTTGACGTCGTGGTGATATCAGACATAAGGAATGGGTCTCCGCATTCCCTGTGCTGACTTCCCCCTGTTGGTGGGCTCCGAGAGGAGCCAAAGCCGCCTTGTAGGGGTGGTGAAGCAAAGAGGGGCGCCCTGTGAGGTTGAGGAGAGTCGCAGCTCTCCTGTCTGACCTGGGTTTCTTTTTCCCTCTCAGTCACGGTAAGGAGAAGAGACAGCCTAAAGATGGCTGCCACAAAGCTGGGACAACCGAAGAACAACAACTAAGACTGGTGCTGGAGCGAAGTAGATGAACAGTGATTGGAACTGGGGGAGAGGATTTCTTTTTGCCTTAAACTTACTCCAAGGAATATCTTGGAACTATTTGCTCAGAATTATCTGTTAAAGCGGCGTCTAAACATTCTGAGAAACACCAGACCGATGGGAAGATACAAGAGAGAAAAATAATAAATTTTGAAATGTATAGAAAATTGGACTCTTAAATTGGGAAGACGTGGTACTGGAAAGGCATTTTAAAATGCTGAAATTATCTACCTATAAAACTTATTCTGCTTTTATAATTGATTTATAACTAAAATGACAATTGCCGAGTGGTAATACTGAAATCTAAGTTGAGAGTGCCACCTGCTGACAAAAGGAAAAACTACAAGACTGGAAATACTTATGAGAAGGACTGTGAAAATATTTATTGGATTATTGGATTATTTCCACTACCCCAGGATTATTGGACACTTAAATATGAAAATAAGCAAGCTACTTAATTAAAGGGACCCCTGAAAGACTTCTGACAACCCCTGGGACTATTCAAATGGAATTGACTGTTTACCTTTGGGATATAAAGAACTGTGATCAGCTCACCCCTTGAAGGGCAACCTAAGAACAGAATAAATAGCTTTTGGACTGTTGAACAAAAGTGGAATTCTTTTTTCTTAAAAATAAAATAAGACGCTTTATAAGGAAGAAACAAGTGAAACATCGAAGGAGATGGCATTTTTTTTCAAAACACAAAGGACATTATGAAGAAAGGATTTAAGGAAATTATGGAAAAAATGGAAAATGCTATACAAGGGATAATGAGGAAAGATCAAGAGACC
>QLTV01002835.1:1854029-1864269 GCA_003457575.1 Thermophis baileyi
ATAACCATGTTGCTTGTATTTTTACGATTTATATTGTTCTGTTTGTTTCCTAGTATGATTTGATTGCTTATTAGTAACCTATGACTATCACTAAGTGTTGTATCTTATGATTCTTGATGAATGTATTCCCCCCCCCTTTTATGTACACTGAGAGCATATGCACCAAAGACAAATTCCTTGTGTGTCCAATCACACTTGGCCAATAAAGAATTCTATCTATCTATAAACCTCAGTGTCACAGTCACTTTTCTTTCCCTTTTTCTTCCGGTGATCCTTCCAATTTCTTCCTCTTGCCTTCTTTCTAAGTCTTCCTTCTCTACTCCCCCCGCATTAAAAAGTCTTGTTTCTCTTTTAAAATGTCTCTGATACTATCTTACCACTGTGTTGTGAGGCCTTATCCATTGGATCACCACATTGAAAGCTTGTTGAAGGCTTCAGGCCAGTGAAAATTATAAGCTCTACCTTAATCAATTGCATAATCTACAATAGGGATAAGTAGATTTGACAATTGTGGGTTCATTTTTTTAGTTTTATAATTATCTGGAGGCCTAATAATTGTTCAAAAGAATAAAAGAAGCATATTCTTAATATTAAACTCAAGGATATCTCTAAATACAGTATCATTAATTCCGTGATAGTTAAAACTGCAAACATTGCCTATGGATTTCAACTATGCATATTCTAAAGTACATCCTACAGATCATCACATCTTTGTATCCTGGTTACTATGTTAAGACTGTAGACTTGAATATTGATTTTAGAAAAGTAATATTAATCTATACTCACTTTGTGGATATCTATCAACAAAATATTTCAGGACTCCTATATCAGTTTTAATATAGTGCTCTGTTTCCACTAGTTATTCATGTAGTAAACAGATAAATGAGAAGGTTGCGTCACTTGAGAGCTGTGGTTATTTTATTTTATTTCTTTTTCTTTTTCTTTTTTGCTGTGAAGCATTCTATCAGGTTCTGCTGTATTTTGAATTTTATGATGGCTGAAACAGCATCATATGTAGAGTGTGGGAAATGCATTACTAGTATTTCTAAATGTCACAGTGGTTTTCTGCTAGATTATTATAATTGTATTTTAAAAATGAGAATTTCAGAAGTTATCTTGATTTTATGCAATAATTCAGCTTTGAACTTTACAGTTCATTACTGATTCTCTGTAGTGTATCGTGCTGTATAATAAGCCTGAAATTTTAACCATAGTGTCATCAAATAGTGAAGATGGAACTACAAGTTTAATTTAGATAATTTAATTCAAGTGCTTTTCTTGCTGCTAGAATTCCTGAAAGTGATAATGACAATTGAAAATCTGTTGCAGTGTTTTTACTTTGGAAATCATCACACTCCCTTTCTTAGAAGCTAATGTTGTTAGGTAAATGTCTTACATAGAATGAACATCTGCTTAAGTCAATGAGATTTAAGAACATATTTTAGAATTATTATTATTTTGCAGAATTAGAAGCGGTGACTTCTAAAACTTTCCTGTATTTGAATTTAACATTGAATTTAACAGTGAGGACAATTAACCAGTGGAATAGCTTGCCTTCAGAAATCATGGGTGCTCTATCACTGGAGGTTTTTAAGAAGAAACTAGACAGCCACTTACTGAAATAGTATAATGTATGTTCTCCTGCTTGAGCATGGGGCTGGACTAGAAGTCCCTTCCAGATTCTATTCTATTCTATTCTATTCTATTCTATTCTATTCTATTCTATTCTATTCTATTCTATTCTATTCTATTCTATTCTATTCTATTCTATTCTATTCTATTCGTCATGCACTAGTCTTTATGTGAGTGGGCTTTTGGGGGGAGGGAATATAAATACTTGTTTCTTTTGCTTGTTAAGAGGTGTTTTTAAATCAATCTAATTACATTTATGAACATTTTGAATATTAAGAGATTTGACATTATGTTCTGAATTTAAGGAAGTTAATAATATTGTTATTTATTGTTCTGAACAGTATTTCAAGTAAATCTGTTACAGGCATAACTCTAAAGAGTTCTTATTCCATAATCTTGTAATATGATTATGTCAAGTACTAAATGCACAGAAGTATCCTTTGAAATACTGAAGTAAGTAATACCTAAAAGGAATAATTGAAGTGAAAATACAGACCCTGTTAGTATGATGTTTAATTTTAAAACTATTTCAATTGCTATGAGACATTTAGGATAATTTATTTATATTCTCATATGGCTTTCTAAAGTATTTTATTTTTATGTATTTACTGATTTTTTGTTTTACTAATAGAATGCAGTATGCTTATATTTACTTTAAAAGTCACTGTGTAATTATTCTCACCTCATGCAACCATTTCCATTCAAATAGGGCACCCTTTTAAAAGTGCTTTTGCATAGTAGTTGAGATTCCCAGAATTGATTGCACATCAAGGTTTTATAAGCCAACCTCAGTAATTACATACTATATGTAAATCTGTTTTATTTTTTCTCTGTCCTCTGATTTGATCACCCTATTTGGTCATCTAAAATTATTGAGATAATAAAGAGCGTGCAGACCCATGATCTCTTTGATCACAGGTAGTAGGATTTTTAACTATAAATATATATATACATATATATATATATGTATTATCTGACTTTTCAGTTTTAAAAAGTGTCATTTTTGCACAGAATACATTTGTCATAGCTTCCAATTTTTTAAAAAAGAGTTCTTTAAATTAGGGTTCTTAAATTACTACCTGGAAAATATTTAGAGTCACTTTCATTTGAATGCAGTATCTTTTTTTGGGGGGGGGGAGTAACTGTGCCTAAAGTGCCTCTGTTAATGCGCCACATTTTGAAAAACAATAGAAATGGTTTCTTGTGCAAGAATGTTTGGAGAAGATTGGTTCTCCTCCTTTGGTTTATATTCACTAGAGATAGCTTTCGTATATGTCTTAGATGTGGTGGTAAGGTGCACTTATTGATAGATTTACTCTTTTGTGCCATGGAGCAGAATGCTTTGTGCATTGCTGCATACATCATCAAAAGTTTATGAAGCAGACACTAATAGGCCCTTCTGTGTCTAAGCACTCTTGTGGGGAAGAAAAGATCCAGGAACCTACATTGTATTTGGAATCACATTGCATTCTTGGTGCTATTTCTAATTGCTCTAAGTTTTTTCCCTTCCATGTTGGTCAAGACTCCTAAGAATAACATGGATAGCCAATGAAACAAAAGAAATGGAATCAATACACAAATCAACCCAGAGTTCTCTCTCCAGGCACAAATGACTAAGCTGAAATTATCCTACTTGGGGCACATTATGTGAAGACCCAATGCTGGGAAAGGCGAAAAGAAAAATAAGATAGATAACCAGCAGCAAAGTGGATGGACTCAGGTACAGTAGTGATGAGTGCACCAATGGACCTGAAAGACTAGTGTGGGAAGTTAGCACCCACCCCTCTCCTAGGAAAATGAGATATTTTAGGAAATAAGGAAATATTAAAAGGGCAGAATATTTCCCCTAAAAGGGAGGCAGAAACTCATCCCCCCCACCTTTGTCAATGGGCCATTAAGGCCTGGGCCAGTCTATTCTACATAACAAAGATAGCACTTAGACTTATATAGCAATAGCACTTAGACTTATATACCGCTTTACAGTGCTTTACAGCACTCTCTAAGCGGTTCACAGAGTCAGCATATTGCCCCCAACAATCTGGGTCCTCATCTACAAAGTTATCCCTGCATGGCCCCATGGGAGTCTGACAACCAATCAGAATACAAGCTCAAATTCAAAACCCAACAGAGGGCATAAAACCCAGGCACTCCCAGCATCTCGCCCCTTTTTTGTCCAGGATCTCAAGCCATGTGATCCTGTTCATCAATAAACCATCTTCCCACCCAGCCACCATGTTTCCAGTGTCTTTCTCCCCACTTGGAACTGAACCCAGGTGGACATTTCTTCCAACACTAGCTTAGGGAGAGATTGTCATGGAGAAAATCTATGTGGTTGGTAGGAGTAGACATTGACTTGATGGCACACAATCTTTTTTCTGTATCCCACTTCTATTTAATTGGGGATACTTAGAATTATTACTAGTTCTATCCATGACATTATTCTAGAGAATTCAAATTGTCATCTAAATGCTTCTCTTTGGATATCTAATTGCAATGCCAGCTAACTTCAAATGGCTGGAAAACTTTTTTTTTTTTAGCAGTTAACCTCTATTTCTAGTTTTGAAGATCAGGCAGATAAAAGTTCAGAGAGTTCATCTGTAATAACAAAAATGAATATCCTATGTTGATCTGAGAATTTTTCTTAAGTTTCAGTTTATTCTTCTTGTTATTCTATGGTATCATATCCAAACCACATAGAATCTGTAGCAGTTGTATCATATTATTAACAAGTTATATTTTGATGCTACCTTTTTTTTTTTTTTTTTTTTTTTTTTTTTTTATTTTTTTTTTTTTTTTTTTTTTTTTTTTTTTTTATTTTGTTTTTTTTGTTTTGTGTTTTGTTTTTTTTTTATGAATTTTTTTCCTGGTTTTTTTTTCTTCTGCGCATGTGCAGAAGCCGAGTTTCCGGCAATGCGCATGCGTCACCATCTTCTTTTCGGCTTCTTCTTTTTTTTTTTTTGCGCACGCGCGAAGGAAGCGAACCAGCAGCGAGGTAATCCCAGCTTCTGCCAACCTAGCAGTTCGAAAGCATGTAAAAATGCAAGTAGAAAAATAGGGACCAACTTTGGTGGGAAGGTAACAGCGTTCCGTGTGCCTTCGGCGTTTAGTCATGCCGGCCACATGACCACAGAGACGTCTTTGGACAGCGCTGGCTCTTCGGCTTTGAAACGGAGATGATCACCACCCCCTAGAGTCGGGAACAACTAGCACATATGTGTGAGGGGAACCTTTACCTTTACCTTTATGCATTTCACAAAGTTGTGGCAAAATATTTTTCTTTGAAACACTGAAATAGCTATGTCTTTTTTTGCAACTGCTTTGGAAAAGGTTCCTGGTTGGGTTCACATAGGTTTGCATGGATAGCCATTTTGCTCTGTGTTTTTCCTAGGGAAATAACCTGTCTCTGCATGCACATGAAGCTTATGGACCACTTATGAGCAGCCTTGAAAAAAAAGTGACTGCTCTGTT
Source organism: Thermophis baileyi (assembly GCA_003457575.1). Lineage (NCBI taxonomy): Eukaryota > Metazoa > Chordata > Lepidosauria > Squamata > Dipsadidae > Thermophis > Thermophis baileyi. Next base: position 1,859,130 of record QLTV01002835.1, read on the forward strand.
AAGTGAAAGAGTGAAGAGTGCTTGGCCTTTGTGAAGCCCTTTTTTTGAAGGGTTTGTGCAGCCATGTGATTGACATAATTAAATTTAAACCAAACTAACCCTTTACAGCTGGTTTTAATTTAATAGTTGCAACCTTTAATATCTCAGAATACTACAGGGATAGAATTGATCTCTTAAGATATGCACTGCTTTTGAAAACTATTGAGATATATCCTGTGGAAATTTACCTTTATTTATGATTAGTGAAGAATTTTGTTATGGATATATACAGTTTAAAAGTGGTGCTGAATAAATGTGTGTTACTGCCTTTAGAAGAATAAAAATATAATTAAGCTCATAGCTGTATTGTTTTATTTACCCTGCTGATACCAAAATCTGCAACAGTTCATTGAATTGCCATTTTATCTCTCTGATACTGTATGTAGGATGGCCAACCCTTATTTTGTGTCTATTTTCTGATTAATTCTTCACATACTTTGAAAGTGTTAATTTAAGATGAGGTATAGTTGTACTGTTTTTAAAATTGTGACACTTGAAAGATTGTCATGAGATTAATTGAGTCTTTAACAAACTTTTTAAATCACATGATGTGCTTTATGGTGCTTTTATTTCTAATAATTGAATTTAAGGTGGATGTATGATGGAACAATAAATATTTTGAAGAAGTGTTTCTGAGTCTCAATGTTATACAAGCTAATAATACTTTCTGCTTATTATTTCGACTCCAGAAATGTCTTCTCAGCAAAAGTTCTGAGAAGATTATAGGAGTTTCCCCACCTCCACAGGTTTCTGTTTAGGCGTACATGGTTTTGTGCTTATTGGAGAACCCTGGCCACATGAAATATGGTTTCTTTGAAGGTGGGGAAAGTCCCTGCTGTTTCAATTTCAGTCCTAGTGGCCACCTACAAAAAGGACCTTGTTGCTATGGTGATTAATGATTTTGAAGTAACTTACAAGAGTTCTGCTTACTTGAGATGAAAGAGACATATAGCATTATACCATTTGGTTAAAATACTATTTGGATGACAGTAATATGCATAGAATTTTGCCTTTTTTTCCTTCTAAAGACCAAATTTAAGAGTTGAACATGTTTCTTTTTCTTTTCTTTTTTTAGAAGACGTGGTTTAATCACAATAATAGCAAAGAGCGTATCACCTTTAGAATATTATTTTACAAACTGTACCATTAACATTTAAATGGAAACCCACAAAATTATCCAGAAATAGCAAGGTAGAGGAGAGATCTTACTCTTCTTTTCCAGTTCATTAGTAACATTTTTGTTAACCCACGATCAAATATTCACACACACACACACACACACACACACACACACACACACTCAGCAAGCGCTGTTCAACCAATATAGATTTCTACAAGTAGCCAATGCATTCCTGAGTCTGATACTGCCAGAACTGCCTTTGTAATGCACATTATATCTTAATAAGTTCAGGTAGTTGCTTATTATAAAAAGGAGAATGTCTGTCTTTTTATGTTACTACTATTACTCAATGCCAGTAAGGACACTTTAGGAATCATATTATTAACTTCCTTCCAATACGATAATTGTCCAATTTATTTCAATCCCATATACCTCTTTTGGACCAGTTTTTAATCCATCAATAAATGTGCTGTATCCCATTATTACTGCTGTTTTCGGAGATTTTGCTATGGGACTGTCATTAGCTTTACTTTTTGAACAAAATAAACCCATCTTGTTATGTAAAAAGAAAAAAAAGACATAAATGAAAATACTGTTATTAGAACCAACAAAATTGCATAAACCCAAAACAAATTGAGCAATCATTTCTGATGTAAAACTGACTAAAAGCTGTGAAAAGCATGGGGTAGAGAGAAAGAGAAGGGAATTGATTCTCATGATTCCTGGTCAGTCTTTTGAAATTTATTGTGGGAGGAGAAAACATAACATTTTACAAACCTTTATTTATATTATGCATAATTTTTCTGCGAAACCTAATACCTCTCCCCCCTCCATGCAAGCTAAATAACTGCCTTATGGGTCTGAGAGATATTGGACCTATTGAGAGCCCACTGATCCCTAATTGAGGGCCAGACAGATAAGGCAACTGAATAATTGCTGAGGCTTCTAGCACCTTAACGATAAATAGGTTTCTTATTGCAAAATTTCATGTATCACAGTTCAGTTAATCTGATGGAGTATAATCCTGCAAAAACAGTATTTACACAGAGAGAGAGAGAGAGAGAGAGAGAGAGAGAGAAAGAGAGAGAGGGAGGGAGGGAGAGGGAGGAACAGGAACAGACAGACAGACAGACAAAATTTTGTTAGAGTAGAGGTGAGAAATGACACAACAGGGAAAGAAGAAGTGAAAGATAAAATGAACTCTGATGATTAAACAAAGCAAATGACAGAGAGAGAGTGGTCCTGTTTAGGCACGGATACTCTTAAGCATGTGACAAGAAAAGATAAATCCTTAGCTCCTCCAGAGTTGCATAGGGGAGCAGATGCCTCCAATGATTTAGATGTTGTTCAACTTCAGTATCCCAGCTGCTCTTGTGGCTACTTGTGCCTTTTTTTAATAGTCTGAATAATGCTACTATTTTGCATTAATAAGGTATTTAATTGAGAGTCAGGCAATATACAAAATTAATAATACATACAAGCATATCTTGTATGGTATGTTGGTGTCTAATCCTTCCTCCCATCGCCCGCTTCTACTTAGTAATTGGGGATACTTAGAATTATTACTAGTTTTAAGTTTCTATCCATGACATTCTTCTAGAGAATTCAAGTTGTCATGTAAACACTTCTCTTTGGATATCTAGTTGCAATGCCAGCTAACTTGAAATGGCTGGAAAACTTGCAAGAGAAAAATATGTCTTGTGGTCAGTTTCAGTACCGCAAAACATGAGATTCACATTCATTACCTTTATTTTTTTATTTCACACCTTTCAGCATAAATATTCTTAGAATTGCTTATCTTACACAAGAAAGTAATAATAAAATTAAGAAGTACCAAACAGCCTACAGAACCTAGAAGTAGTAAATTTATCATAACTTAATATTGCAACTGCCAATGAGTTTCTGTTGAAAAAAAATAAAGCAGCACAACAGATAGTGAGGATTTGTCATCTCATTGTACTGATATTCTGGCAGCTGGACTGGCATGTCTTGTTAGGGAAAACAGCAGGACCATCTGTTTGGAGACAATGGCTTTATCTGCTTATTTAGTAACCCATATCAGTTATAGCAGCTTTTAAAGGAACAATGAAACATTAAGAGTGCTTCCGTACCATACTAACTCACTCTGGTTGATTAAATAGAAAAAGCACTTTGCTATCTTTTTCCTAATTAATCCTGCTTTCAAAATACAGTTCATACTAACTGAAAATGGCAGCCAAACTGAGCTTGGATGACATGTATATCCTTTAAAAAGCCTCAGACCATGATGGAAAAGTTATAATGGGATGTGGGGGGGAATGGTGGTGCATGCACAGGATTAGCTATTCACCTAGAATGCCTTAGCGTCTAATTTGAAGTGAATTGAGCCCATTTTCCTTTTTTTTAAACAACCTCATTGTTTTTGTTTTGTATGATACCATATTAGACTGTACATTTAAAAATGGCTTCCTTCTGGATATTGTTATTATGAAAGGTGATTTGGGAAGCTTTGAAAGTGTAAAGGCTGTGGATTATAATGAATAGGATACCTCTATAGAGAAGGACCTTCAGGATGCAAGGGTCTTGTAGAAGAACTGCTTTGAAATCTCTATTAGTATTGAAAACCACAGCACCATTGATGAGTCTGTTTTAAATTTTTATTTTGTACAGTTGTAAATTTCTAATAATGTGGAAGTCTGGGAAAATTTGTACCACTTTGAATTATCTATTAGGATGTTCTTCAGGTTACAGTAATCTGATTAGGTATAGTGAATATAGCTTTCTATTGAAAATATGGTCTTTTCAATCTTCCTTTCCACCCATCAAAGCTGGTAATCTGAACTTAAATAACCTTCCAACTTCTTGTGGTTGTAATGCAATTCATGCAAAGATATCCAGTGCTGAGTTCTCCTTTGGTGGCTTGGTTTTGGATTCTGCAGTAGCTGGATTTACCAAATTACTTGCCTGTTGTAGAATGTGAATGTAGTTAACTTTAGCAAAAGAAAAAGGTTTATATTTTCATATTTCTTACTTAACACTAAAGTAAGATAAACTGTGAAGTAAAGAAAATAATTGAGAAGATGTATTTGCACTGCACTTTTATTTCATTAGAATACCATAGCTAGTTTGAAAATAGCTAATCTCACAAAAAACATCTAGTGATATTGTGTAAGTATAATTCTTGATTGTTTATGAATTGAACCACAAGGACTTACTATTAATACTGTGTTACTAACATTTGAATGTGTGTGTATGTGTAATTAAATAGTAATAATTATAAATTGAAAGATGCTGACATCAACCGGCTATGGGGTCCCAGTGGTTGTCAGCACACTTGGGTGTCATACCAAAAAATCTTGGATGGCACTTAGAAAATCTGTGCATTGATAAAATTTCCATCTGTCAATTCCAAAAGGCCGCACTGCTTGGATCTGGACATATACTATGCCAATACATTACGACATCCTAAGTTCTTGGGAAGAACTTGATGTGAATGAAGGCCAACACCAGCTAAAGAACTGGCAGCTGTGCTTTCATGTTGTTGCATATGTAATAACAAAAGAAAATGCTAAAATATAAACAAAAGCAGCTGTTGTTATAACGAATTATTATTTAGAAACTATTTGATATGGTTATTGACTCTTGCTTTGTTCTGCTCTTGATATATTGAAAAACACTTTTTATTTTAAGTGAGCAAGCCTTGAGCCTCTCCTCAGCTGTAGAAATAGAAATAGAATAACAGAGTTGGAAGGGACCTTGGAGGTCTTCTAGTCCAACCCCCTGCTTAGGCAGGAAACCCTACACCACTTCAGACAAATGGTTATCTAACATTTTCTTAAAAACTTCCAGTGTTGGAGCATTCACAACTTCTGGAGGGAAGTTGTTCCACTGATTAATTATTCTAACTGTCAGGAAATTTCTCCTTAGTTCTAGGTTGCTTCTCTCCTTGATTAGTTTCCACCCATTGCTTCTTGTTCTACCCTCAGGTGCTTTGGAGAATAG
>QLTV01002835.1:1864472-1880451 GCA_003457575.1 Thermophis baileyi
ATGCGCAAAGCATTCTGCGCATGCGCAGAGGGTAAAAGAACCCAAATGGTGGCATCCTGGCAGGTGGGCGAAGTCTCCCGCTTCCGTGGCTACCGGCTGTCTGGCGACCCGCAGGCACAGCCGAACTGGGAGCATTTCCAAGATGGCGGGCTAGCGCGTGCGGCAACCCCTGTGAAAAGGTCGTTCGACCCCCAAAGGGGTCGCGACCCACAGGTTGAGAACCACTGTTCTAGAGTCTCAAGGAATAGATGTTTTAATGTCCAATACTCAAACAATAAACCAAGTTCATAATAACAGAATCCTGGGAACTGTTTCTTTGTATGATTTCATAAGATGTTTAAATTAAACCGATGGTTTTAAATCATGGTTTTTTCCTACAATTTCCTCACTTTGGACATAGTGGGGAATGATATTTTATTTAAATTGGGAGCAAAGGAGTTTTGGTTACACCACAAAACAAGAGAAGGACAAAAAAATGATAGCACGAAAGGGTAGGCTATCCTGTGATTTCATTCATGTGATGAGAACTCACATTCATGTGATTTAACTCATGTTAAATCTGATCTGGATCTTTGTTTTTGAAAATGCAAGATCAAGCCTCATAAACAAGTAGTATTTTCTTCTTAACTGAATTTGAAAATCTGAGAAAACTGGACATCTACATGGATTAAAAAAAAAGGGAGGTTTGAGTAGCTCTTCTTTTAGGGAACTATTTCTAAGTATTTCCTCTCCTCCTCCTTTTCCTTTTTTTCCTTGCTAACGTTGCCTCAAATGTGAGGACGTTCTGCTGACCCAACTAGCTAAACAGATTTGTATAGGAGGAGGCAATTCTGCAAATGAATTGTGTCTCCAAAGCAAAATTGCAGTGATTGATATAAACGGTAATTAAAGGAAAGAAGAAACTGAACATTTAAAGGCCTTTCTAAAAGAAAATCAGCATGATTTTCTATTGAATGATAGATGATTCCAATGATCATCTATTGACCTACATTTCAGAGAGGCTTTTTTTCTTTCTTATGGAGGTATGGAAGAAAGTCAGTGGGGGCATATGGATGCAGCTGACCCTGCAGGTATTGAATAGCTGGAGATTTAAAAAAATGGGAAAGTTCTTCATTAGAAGCTTTTGAGTCATGGGACAATGCATTTATAGATTGCAAACTGGTGAAATAAAAAATAAATAGTAGGTATGAATAGGAAATTTTCTCAATGGAGGGAAGTAAGAAGCAGAGTCGCTAAAGAATCTGTATTAGGGTGGTTCTTTTTAATTTGTTCATATGTGTTCTTGACCTCAGGGGAAATGTCATTTTTTTATACTGGGTGACTGGTCAACCAAATGTGATTCTGTTTAAATTGAGGCATAAAAATACTGAATTTTAAACAAATATACTATCTATCTATCTATCTATCTATCTATCTATCTATCTATCTATCTATCTATCTATCTATCTATCTATCTATCTATCTATCTATCTATTTATCTATCTATAAACAGTGGAAGTATCTGAGCTGTCTGTAATGGTGGAAAATATTATTTTTGTGGGGCTATGGTGAATAATTCAGTAAAGATGTCTACTCTGAATGCTAGGGCTCATTTGGAGAGAGATTGAAAACAAAACTGCTAATGCAACTCTTTTGTAAGTTCATATTTGGAATTCTGTAAATCAGCTGCTCACCACTTTTGAGAAACATTATAAGAAGACCGGAAAAAGCAAAGAGGAAAAACAAGAATGATCAGAGTTCCGAATAAAAGTAGTTTTTAATTAACAACTTTTTGTTCAATGACCATTTGAAGTTACTGAGCACTGATCGAATAGTGCTTATCAGTCCCTAAAGTTATGGCCACATCATCACCCCTGCAGTCACATAATCAAAATCCAGGCATTTGGCAGCCTACCTGAACTTATGGGGCATTTCAACTCCTCCCTGCCTATCTCCTCCCCATCTCTGCCCTGTTGACCGTCCTGCACAGTGGCAATTCTCAGTGGTGGCACTGAGTAGTGGAGGCTGAAATAGAAGCCTGAGGGATTTCAGTAGAAGGCAGCTGCCACCATCCCCAGGCCTCTACTTTAGCCCTAGTGCCACAGCTGAGGAGTGCTGCCTTAAGCCCCATGCTGAGGCCAACCACAGTGCAAAACCCCAGCAACCCCCCCCCCATCCTGCACTTGAAGACCCTGCTGTGCCCAGCTGATCTTCACTGTCTTCTGCTGCTGAAGCATGCTCTGCCTGGTCCTACAGGAGGCAGCTGCTGGCCGAACCAGGCCTTCTTCCAGATGCCGCTTGAACCCCTCTCCAAATGTTGCAGTGTTGCAATCCTCGAAAAGCATTGTGGCAAGGCTATACCTACCACTCTCACAATGCTTCGGAAGCTTTCTGAGGGCTTTGCAAAGCATTGTGATAATGCCACACACAGCCTCAGGAAGAAGGCCTGGCATGACGAGCAGCTAACTTGCATAGAGCCGGACTGGGTACGCCATGTCAATAGCAGCATAAAGATGGCAAAGGTCAGCTGGCTGGGCAGGGTGGTGGAAGGATCTGGGCTTTTGTGCTGTGGGGCAGGGGTGGCTGGCTGCCAAACAGTGTTGGAGGTGGCACTCTGGTGGTGGTGCCAGCGGTGCTGGGGCCGAAATAGAGGTCCAGAGTTGGTGGTGTCTAGCTGAGATTGCTCCCAAGTCTCTATTTCATCTCCAGGGCCACTGCCGAGTGTCCCTGTGCAGGGTGGCTAAAAGAGCAGAGATGGGGGGAATTGGTAGGGGGGGAAGTTGAAGAGAAAGCAGTTTCTCACCTTACTGAGATTCGGGGCTGGGAAGGGAGCAAGCTAGGAATGGCTTCTCACCTAATTACTGGTGGGATTTGGTTAACGATGGCAACCTTACTGACTGCTATCACTAAACAATGCAGTTAATCCTCGACTTACAACAGTTCACTTAGTGACCGTTCAAAGTTACAACAGCACTGGAAAAAAGTGACTTATAACCATTTTTCACACGACATCCCCATGATCATGTGATCCAAATTCAGACGCTTGGCAACTGGTCCATACTTATGACCGTTGCTATGTCCCAAGGTCTTGTGATCACCTTTTGCGACCTTTCGACAAGCAAAATCAATGGGGAAGCCAGATTCACTTAACCCTGTTACTAATTTACCAACTGCAGTGATTCACAACAACTGTGGCAAGAAAAGTTATAAAATGGAGCAAAACTCACCTAACAAATGTCTCACTTAGCAACAGACATTTTGGGTTCAATTGTGGTCGTAAGTAGAGGACTACCTGTACATGATGTTGAGTTTTACGACAGCACTTAGCAATAGAAATTTCAATCCCAGTTACTATCCTAACTTGAGGACTACCTGTACCTTCCTTACCAAAAAAGGCTTGAATGCTTGGGAATCATTAGCATAGAAAAATGTTAATTGAGGCAACATGTGTGTACAGTCCTGTCATTGTTTTGGGGAAAGCATGCGTCTGAATACTAGTTGCAATAATATGAAGAGAGTATTTCTTCATTTTCTTGCAAACACTATGTTGCTTGTTCACTGTGATAATCAAAATGCAGGACTCAGATTAGACTTGGCCTGATCAAGGAAGACTGTCCTTATATTCTTATGTTACCATACTCTGGTATTGTTAACTGAGATTCAGTACAGCTACTCCTCGACTTATGACTGTTTAATGATGCTTTAAGGTTACAATGGCCTCAGAACAAGTGACTTACAATGTATGCTAAAAATTACAACAGTTGCAGCACTCCATTGATTGCAATTCGGGGAACTTGGCAATCGGCTCGCATTTAGGATGGCTGCAGCACCTTGCAGTCATGTGACTGTGATTTATGACCTTCCCAGCTGGCTTCCAGCAAGCAAAGTCAGTTAAGGAAGCTGGATTCACTTAATGACCACCTGATTCATTTAATGACTGGTAAAAAGGGTCATAAAATCATGTGAAGTGAATGATGATTCACTTAGTGATCAAAATTATCTAGTCCCAATTGTGGTTGTAAGTTGAGGACTACCTGTATCGAAATCCAATTTTGCTGGGTCATTTGCAAACGAGCAATTTAAAAAAACATGTGGATTTTTTTAAAATGGTATAATTTCTGTTCAGCCCAGCATAATAAATTCCAAAAAAAGAGCGTGACAGCATTTGAATCTCCAGAACTTTCTTTATAGGACCGGATATAAAAGGCAGAGGATGCAAAATAACATTTTTTTTAAAAAAAGGATGGATACTTCCTAATTTATTTTCTTTATCATTGTTACTGCCTTTGTTTCCTTTCCCTTCACTTTTTTTTTTCTATCAAAAGAAACCAACTAATCTGGAGCCAGATAGTAAAAGTGATAAGTTTTACTGTGATAAGTCACAGTTCTAGTAGCTAGATTTCGCTATATGATTATAGTGTTCAAGGCAATTTTTCCTGCACTATATTGCTCTTAATTTGAATAGATGAAAGATTTCTCTCCCCTTACAAAATTACTACAATTGTTCACCTTTTACAGCTACCCCGAAAAGTCCAGTATCAATTATTAATAAATTAGATGTTTTGATACTGATTAACAATCTGCAGTATGAAATACTCAACAGGGCAACGTGTTTATGCAACTTTGGTATGTAATATTTTCTAAATAAAACCTTAAGACTGTAGAATTCTTAGAAAATGGTATTTCCCTTGATTGCTAGTATTTCATTGATAGAAACTCTGGAATTCTCTAGTTAGTATGAAAATTCTGTGTGTGTAGGGGGAAAAAAGATTGACCAGATGAGTCACATCGTAGTTGCAGAGTGAGGAAAATGAATTCATACCATAACAACAAGGTAGTGAAAAGGTTTAAAAAGGTGTGAATTTACAGTGTTTACTTATTATTTTTGGCATGCTAAAGAAAGTGGCAGTACAACAACATTACCAGTTTGCTATCTGGAGATGATCAAAGACTGGACGTATAAAACAAATTGAAACCTAGGTTCATATTAAGGTGGAATTATTCATATGGCTATCCAGAAGATATTTAATGCAGCAGAAAGATGACAATAACCTTTACATCTTTAGATTTGGCGATGGAAATATTGTAACAAATTTGATTTACCTAGCTGTCAAGTCATCCTTTTTATTAATTGCCAATCACAACAATTATTTTTCCTGATTTCTCTTTGGTTACTCCTGCTGTCTCTGCATTAATATTCTGTTTGTTCAGTAGTAGAGCCTAAATTGATAATCAAGTAAGGATAACAGGCAAACAGATAGTATTAATTCCACAATATTTTGTTTCTTACACAGATAATAAAAACCTCAAAAATATCCACTTACTGTTCATTTTGGTTCCCAAACCGGCTTGCTAAAGCAATCTAAAACAGACGGGTCAGGGATTTCCCCACTAATCACTTGAAGTTGATATTTCCCCTCTAAATATTTCCTGTTTATTTTTAATTGTAGCATCCTGGAGCACAATGAAAGAGTTTTAATGCACAGACTTCAGAAAAAAGTGCAGCAGCAAGTAGTACAAGGGACGCAAAAGGAAGATATTACTGGGACGCTTAGGAACACTCCTGGCATTTGAAGTAAGTAATGGGAATTCATTTTTGATGTAAGGAAAATAATTGTATATAATTTGTATTGGGCGACCAGACTTGCATTGCTATTTCTGTGCAGTGCACGCAGAGAGATTGCTAAAGGATGAAAGTAGACACAACAGTGACATATCCATGTATGCTTAACAACATCGCTGAAAGAGGACATGTAACAGAAGATTTGTTTGTAACATCAAAAGTGATGCATAAGCCTTGAGGCTATCTGCTCCTTTGGTCATAGCTTCTTCCTACTCCTGGTAGTTTTCTTTCCCTGGCATGTTTCTTTCCTTGTGGCATGGGAGATCGAGATTTACCAGAAGACCACTCCCTTGAGATGGGTTGATAGAGGCAAATGTCGGGAGAAGGGCGTGTTATTTTTTGTGTGCACGTATGTTTTTGCTGCAAAATGCAGTCCTATTCTTGATCTGTGAAATTGGCTTTGATTTAAAGTGCTGAAATAGGCTGCCATTGGAACTTCATGTATTCCCACACAGATTGTATTGGAAAAGAATGTAAACAATTTTTGTATAACTACTTAGAGATTGAGACCTTTCAAATATGGTGGAACTACAACTCTCAGCATCCTTTACCACTGAATATTCTGGCTAAGACTGCTGAAAAGATGCAAGATGAACCACATCTAGAGACTAACTGGTTTTCCATTGTGACAATAATTTACAACAGTTATATAAAAGATCTTACTGCAGATTGGGTTGAAACTGAGTCATAGTAGAGAAGCAGAGTTGTAATAGTAAATAATTGTGCACAAGACTTAATTAGATCCCTAGTACTGTATTATCCCCTCCTCTGCATTTCCCTAAAAAAACCTTGGTGATTCCATACCTTTTGAAAAAGCACAGACGTTACACTTTCATCAGATTTCCTCAAAGAAATTAAGCAGTGGATTTAGATATTAAGACTTCTGTCAAACAGTTAAGGTATAGTGTAATTATGATTGTGTATCAACTTAGCTCTAAAAGGCTGAGGATTTTATTATATGGAGGTTTCCTCTCCTGTTGCACACGTTTCAATATTAAAGATTTGCAGGACATGCCACTCTGAAGTTCCCCTGATATGTGGACCAGTTTCTCCTACTTTCATCCAGGTCTCACACTAGACAATATTCTTCGTCAACAACTGCATTTGGCCTCTGTTCTCTGAGCATTTAGGAAAATTGATAAAGGTTTAAATCTTGTTAGCCACCATTTCAGTAGAAAGATAAAGTATAAATTTAAAAAAATAATTTCCCCCTTTAACCTTGAGTATAATTGGAATGGATTAGGGGTCATCAGGATTGATTCAGTGTATTTCTTCAGTTGGAGGTTTACGTAAGTCTGCTTTTGCATAGACTCATAATTTTAGTGCTGATAAAGTTTTGATATATCAGGGCAGGACTATGTGATCTGGTGCTTGAAGAATTTTGGATTACAGTTCCTAGTATTCTGAATTGGTATGACCACAGTGGTCAGGAGTTTGAGTAGCTGGAGTGTTTAGTAAGTGAAAGCAAATCTCAAATATGTAATTATGTTCAAATTTGCAGTGTTCTAGTAGAATAGAATCCCCCACCCCAAATAAAAACTGTAGCAGGAAAATATTTCTATATTATGGCCAATTAATATTTTAAAATAGTAAGCTTTTGAGTTCTCAATAACTCTCTTTCAAGATATTAAATGAACTGGCTGTTAAACAAAATATCAGAGGAAGTGAAACTCCATTATCTTTTAAGTATACAGTAGAAGGCATTTGTAATCAGAAGTCCCATGCTATGTGCAGAAGACGTAATACATAAGAATTGCTCTCCCTGGTCTGTTCCCTGGTAAGCTTCTTTTGTTATTTCTGACCAAAACATGGATCAACTGTTTATAAGATACACAGAGTCAATATGAATAACAACGCATGTATCAGGAAAAGGTTCAAGGGAAGATAATATATTTAAATTATATATTATGATGCATTTTATCACACTGTTAATTTTTTTTAAATTCAGAGTTTACGTTCATAGTTTGGGTAGTATTCATGTTAGATATTTTAAATGACACTTAAGAAAGCAAAAATAAATTCCTGCACTATGGCTCTGAATGCTCGAATAGCATGTTTAGCAGTTTATGACTCAGATTACATTGTGCTATTTTTGTGTGTAAAAAAACCAATGTACTATGAATTGTAGTGAAGAGCTTCACCTTTTTCATTCTATTCATTCTCCAACCTTTTTAATGATCTCTGAAGCTTTCACTTAGCAATGCTCTAGGAGGAAATGACTGTAACACAATCTAATCTCAATAAGACGACAGTAAATTGAGAAACAGAAAAACAGTCGTTCCTTATTAGAAACTTGTTACTGTGTAAATGGATAGAAAAATACCACTGCAAACAATTTCATCCTAATTAGCATTTTATTCACCTTTTCTTTCATTTAGAAAAACAAGTAGTCATAGAAAGCAGTGGGGGTTTTTTAATTTTAACTCAACATAGAATTTCTTTTTTTCTGTGAATTCTTAGCAAAAATCTCTTCTATCGTAGCATTTTTCTTCTAAAGAAAATTATATAGGGTACCTTGCCACAGATGCATAATGGCCATTCTCCATAGTTTATTTTATTTATTTATTTATTTATTTATTTGTCAAACAAGATAGCAGGTATAGGTATAATCATAAACATAATCAAAGTGAATACAGATAGATGAAGACAATAGGACAGTAGGACAGGGACGGTAGGCACGCTGGTGCGCTTATGCACGCCCCTTACAGACCTCTTAGGAATGGGGTGAGGTCGACAGTAGACAGTCTAAGGTTAAAGTTTTTTGGGTTTGGGGAAGAAACCACAGAGTCAGGTAGTGAATTCCAGGCATTGATCACTTGATCACTNCGAGAATTGGTCTAGCAAACGTTTTGTATGCTCTAGTTAGCAGTGTAATGTTGCCAGAGAAGAAGCTACGCAGGATTAAGTTGACTACTCTTAGTGCCTTTTTGGCAATGTTGTTACAGTGGGCTTTGGCACTTAGATCATTAGATAGATAGTGGGTGGAGATAGCATCCAGGAATGGGTTGACCTCATCTGCTTAGCTGATTGGACTGAGTCTGTCAGAGCTGTGAGGACACGCCTCTGTTGCTAGGGCTCCCTAGCTTTTGACTCAGTCCCTCAGCTAGGATAGACGTGTCAAGGCTTTTCTCCAACCCTTTGACAGGAACATTCCTGGATCCTTTCTTCATCTCTATCTTCAATCTTCGTGAGTGTTTAACCAGCTGACTCCCAAACATCGGGTTCAGAGGTGGGTTCCTCCCGGTTCGCCCAAACTGGTAATGACCCACTGGTGATGTCACGATGACATCACCGATCCAGTTCGGTTGGTGCTGGTCCGTGGGCGCTGCAATCTTTTTTTTTTTTAATTTTTTTTGAAATTTTTTTTCTTCTGCGCATGCGCAAAAGCTGAGTTTCCGGCACTGCGCATGCATCGCCATCTTGTTTTTGGCTTTTTTTTTAAAAATAATTTTTTTGCACTGCGCGTGCCCAAGCAGCGCGCGCGCGCCCATGAGGCGCGGCCACACAGCGCGGGAGGAAGCGAACCAGCAGCGAGGTAAGTTAGAACCCACCCCGGGTTGAGTCACTGGGGTCACCTCAGCGGCGAGGGCTTTGGCTCTAGCCGCCAGGCAGTGGTCTTCTCGGCTGTCAGGGTAGCTGTCAGGGGTTTCTCCCACACAGCTAACCCCAGGATTGTCCTTTCAGGATTATAAAAACCTGCCTCACCGATAGAGCCGCCAGTTCAGATACCCTCCTGGCCGATGTACTGGCCACAAGGAATGCCACCTTACTTGTAAGTAAGTGCAGGCTGGCTGATCTTAATGGCTCGTATGAGGCCCCGGTAAGGGAATTCAAGACCTTGGACAGGTCCCATAAAGGGTACCTGTGCACCACCGGGGAACCCAAGTTGGTCGTGCCCCTGAGGAATCTGCGGACCGTGGGGTGCTGTGCGAGATACTCCAGTGACCCACACGCCAATACTGAGGACAGTGCCGCCACCTGCCTCTGGATGGTATTGGGCGACAGCCCTTAATCTAGTCCATCCTGGAGGAACTCCAGGATCTGGGCTATCGTCATCTGCAATGGCCGCCCAATTAATGATTTCCAGATGTGCTACAACTTTATCTCCAGCTTCTGATCATAGAATGGTTGTCTGAATGGAGCTGGATTAATTAAAGCAGTTCTTACTCTTGGACAATCCAAACTACAAAATAAAATATGGGGTATTGTTCTTCCTGCTAATTTGTGAGAAATGAAACTATTCCCACTCTTTAGTTTTTTAAGCAGAGCATGAAGTCATAGATTATGAGCAACATGTACTTCTAAGAAGTAACTTCTTTGTTTTTTTAAACCATTTATTTTCACTTGCGATAATGATTTGTTTTCAGAAATCTAAGGTTTTAATAAGGTAGGAGCAAGGTGAGAAATTACTATTTTGGGTTTTATTTTATTAAAAAAAATAGTTTTAGACCATTAAACATTGATTTTAAAAAGTGTAAATCTACAAGAGTTGTAGCTACCTACGAAAATGTATTCTATCTGCAAAACAGGCATTTTATTATTTGTTATGCATTATTATTCTGTTTGCTGGTGGGTGGAAAGCTAAAAGTATATGGCAATCTCCCATGGAGGTATCCTGTTATAGTGATGATAGTTAAAGGGAATGGAGAGGGTGTCTGATAGCTACTAGTTTGGGTTTGTGCATATGCCAATAGAGAATCAGACAAAAACCTCTATGGATGGGAACACATTTGATACTGGTCTACCAGTTGATGACATCAGTTTTGCCCATTGAGAAATAACAGGAGTGTACTTCTGGTATACATATTTCTTAGAAGCCAGAACTACCCAGTTGAATAAATTTAGTGCTCAGATTTGCCAGATGTAAATTCTTTGCAATGGTGGGAGTAAGGAACTCTATTAAACCTATGGAAAAAAACACCACTCAGTTTGCTTTTCTTGTATGCAATGATTACTTTATGCTGTGAAGGAGCTGACAATGCAAGCATGATGCTTTGCAATTAATGACTTATAGCTGTTTGTACGCAAAGAATCTCGGACTTTTCATTTAGGATCAAGCCCACTAGCCATATTTTTGCTACTAGATTTCGTATTTTGCAATTGTAAACATAGTATTTAATATTTTTCTAACTATGGAATGATACATCATTTTAAACTGTACTTGATATCTAAAGTGAAAACCAAAATGAGTTCATTTCTACAATTTGAATCGATAGATTTGCAAATCAATATTAGATATGGTTGATGGCTTTCCTTTTTCAATCTCATACATGGGTTTCTTCTAACTTTTTTCTTCTTTTGTGCTTCCTTCCACGCCCTTGTCTATATTCAAAGGTTATGTTTGTACATAACTATCAGAGGTGGGTTCCTGCCGGTTCGGACCAGCTCTATAGAACCGGTAGCGGGAATTTCCTCCCGCTCGCCGAACCGGCAGCTATGGCCAGCTGGACACGCCCCCGAACCGGATCTCTCGGTGGCGCCATAGGCGGCGCCATAGTTTTTTGCTTCTGCGCACGTGCAGAAGCTGTTTTTTGCTTCTGCGCATGCGCATAAGCTTGGTTTTTAGCACTGCGCATGCGCGCCTCGTGGCGCGCAAAGCACGCATGCCCACGCGGCGCAGGAAGAAGCGAACCGGCAACAAGGTAAATTAGAACCCACCCCTGATAACTATGTTCTGGTCTCAGATTGGATTCTGTTGGTTGTGTGTGCTATATTTGGTTTAACTTAATATATGTTAATGATACTTGGGATAATTAAATATGTAAGTACTTGAGTGTCATATTGATCAACTGTCAAAAGATCATTCCGTGAGCTAAAATTACTCGACTATTTTATTCTAATTCAATTTTATCCACTAAAAATTACTACAGGAACTATTTACCATATTTTTTTAAAAAAATTGTGCATTCATTGTTTTCCACAGCAAACAACTAACCCATTAGCCATCATGTACACAAGAATGACTTTCTATAGCATAAATATAAGAGAAAATATGTTTTTTAGTTTCAGTAAAAAAATTGTTATCTTGACAAACATTGAATCTCTTTTTTGGTATTGGAATATGTTGCAAATATTTTAGATAAGGCTATGAACTCTATTCTACTTGAAGCAGAAGTCTCTGCAATTTCTAACATATGAAAAGTCATGGTGAATGGGAAGGGTGGCACTAATAACTGGCAAATTGACTTACAGGTAAGTTTCTTCTGTATTGTGTTTTTGGGCAGAGGGGAAGGGGAAGGCCTAACAGTTTAACATAGTTTTGTGTCTCAATTTCATGTTTTGTAAGGGCTGATGCAAGACTGCAGTATCTCTGCAGAGACAAGAAAGCTGGCAAAGGATGCAGGCAAGCAAAACAAATTCTTAGAAATCCGATGCACTTTTATTTGCTATATAAACAGACGGGTTTCAGAGTCCTGTCTTTCATTATCATTCATGCTCTTTCTATTGGAAAGACCCTTTTCTGACCCATGAAGATAATTGGATGTTAGTTGACCACTACCCGGAATTTTTTTTTAAAGCACATTTTTGTCTATAAAATGTTTTCTAGTTTAAGTTTGTTTCCATTACTTTTGTCTGTCTGTCTGTCTGTACCTAAATATCAATAAAATCTCACGAGGGAGAACACCAGCAGAATTCTCCTTTCCATTGAGGCAAATGAAATCTATATATTGTATCTGCTTTGTTGTATTGTATAGGACTATTTTTTTTGAATCACATTCTTGTTTTGGCCACAGAAGATTCATTTTTTCTAACCTTTCTAAAATGCAAAAACACCATAATGCTTTTGGAGTGGTGTATAGTAAAGAGAAAATCTGTGCTGACAAGAGATAATATATAGAACAGCAAGAACTATTTTTAGACTGTCAATATATGTGTTTTTTAATGTCTTGCTTATGTGTGTGCATATGTGCTCTGACAAGGAGATTCTTAGAGAATGCGTTGATTGCAATATTTCAGTATAGTTCCATAAAGTGGAATGTGAAAAAACTATAATCTTTTAAAGCAGTGGTTCTCAACCTTTCTAATGCCGCGACGCCCCCGCCGCCGCTGTGACACCCCTGCCACCGCGACCCCCTCCCCATGCGGGATGAGGTGACAAAGGGGGCGTGGCACCAGGGGTGAAATGCTCCCAGTTCGGGCTTGCCTGCGGGTCGCCGAAGAGCTGATAGCAATGGAAGCGGGAGACTTCGCCCAGACGCTGCCATTTGGGTTCTTTTACCCTCTGCGCATGCGCAAAGCGTTCTGCGCATGCGCAGAAGGTAAAAGAACCCAAATGGCAGCGTCCGGGCGGGTGGGCGAAGTCTCCCGCTTCTGTAGCTACCGACCCGCAGGCACGGCCGAACCGGGAGCATTTCACCCCTGCAAGTGACGGTGGCACCAATATGGCGGGCTAACGTGCGTGGCGACCCCTGTGAAATGGTCATTCGACCCCCAAAGGGGTCGCGACCCACAGGTTGAGGACCGCTGTTTTAAAGATTAATAAGTATTTGAAAATTGATTTTAATTTTGTAAATAGTCACTCAGTGCCTATATCTATGATTCCCATATCATTTAATTTTTCTAAAACATTGTTTTGTTTTAAGAGAACATTGAATTTTTTCCCCATTTAATAACAAGAGTTTGTGTCTTGCTCCACAATAAGCAATTTGGTTCCCAAAGGATTTTATGACGGAAATATAAATAAAGTATTATTTGCATCTACACATGTCTATATCTCTGCATACATAATTTTTTTTGCAAGCTGTTTTCTTGTATATGCATCTTCTATCTACATACTGATTTTCAGGGGGGGGGGGAAATGTAGAGATTGCCAAGCACATAGCATAAGGTTTTTTTTACACTTGTTTGTGTGATCTTCAAAAAGGAGTTGTAGAAAAGATAGAATTGGGTTGTGTTATGTGGTTGGAATAATATGAATACAGCATTGTGGTACATTGCTCTAGTGCGGGTGTCGGCAACCCGCGGCTCCGGAGCAGTTTGTGGCTCTCTGGGTCCTCTGCTGCGGCTCCCTATCCCATCACTGGCTGGCCTTGCCCCTCGCCCTCCCCTCCCCGTCACTCCTCGCCTGGCCTGAGAAGGTAAGGGCAACGGCGGGGGATGGAGAAGCGGCCGGGGCTGATTCTCCGACGCCTCACTCTTGCTGGAGCTTCTTCCAGCCCTTGTTGTTGGTGGGCGTGCCTCGGTCGCTTGGGGAGATGCGCAACCTGCTCTCTGCCCCGAGATACTGGCCTGACCCGGCCGTGACCGATGCCGGCCTTGCTAACGTGAGGGCTGGCACGGTGGGAATGGGATCTGGGAGGAGGGGACGACGAAAAGGGGGACGGGCCCGCAGCGCCCAGCCGCGGCTTTAAGAAGCTCAGGGCAGCGGGAAAAGGGGGCCGAACCTTGCAAGCCCACCCCGGGGGTCAGGAAAGTCGAGGCAGGGCCAAGCTGGCGAGCTGTCCGTGGGGCTCTTTGCTACTCCTTTTCTTTCTTCTTTTTGGAAAACTGGGCTGGCTGAGGAATGAGCGTGAACCACAGTGGAGGCTTTTCTCCTCCTCCTCCTCTTGCGACCCCCTGGCCGGCTGTGGCGGGGCTGGGAGAGTGCGCACAAGCGGGGAGACCCTCAAGTGAGCGGGCGGGCTCGGCCAAAGCGCAGCAAAGGCGCACACAGGGCGGACAGCCGCTTGTTTGAGGGTCTTCCCACTCGTGCGCACTCTCCCGGCCCCGCCGGCCAGGGGGTCGCGAGAGGAGGAGGAGGGAAGCCTCCGCTGCGGCTCGCGCTTGTTCCTCAGCCAGCCCGGATTTCCAAAAAGAAGAAAGAAAAGGAGTAGCGAAGAGCCCCAAGGACAGTTCGTTGGGCTTTCTGAGAGAGTGAGAAGCTCCTTTTCTTTCTTCTTGGCAACTTTTTGGAAATCCGGGCTGGCTGAGGAACGAGCGCAAGCCGTGGCGGAGGCTTCCCTCCTCCTTCCCCTCCTCCTCCTCCTCCTCTCGTGCACACCCTCCCGGCCCCGCCACAGCTGGCCAGGGGGTCGCGGGAGGAGGAGGAGGAGGAGGAGGGAAGCCTCCACTGTGGCTTGAGCTCGTTCCTTAGTCAGCCCGGATTTCCAAAAAGAAAAGCCCCAAGGACAGCTCTCTGGGCTTTCTGAGAGAGTGAGAAGAGACACAGACACAGATACAGAGAGAGAGATACAGAGATACACACACAAACTGACATAGAGAGAGAGACAGAGAGAGATACACAGAGAGGGGGAGATAGAGAGAGATACAGAGGGGGGGGGGGAAGGAGACAACGAGGGAAGGGGGGAGAGCGAAAGAAGAGGGGGGGAAGGGAGAGGGAGGGGGAGAGGGAGGGGGGGAGAGGGGGAGAGAGACAGATACAGAGAGAGGGAGAGATATACAGAGAGAGATACAGAGAGGGGGAGAGAGGAAGAGGGGGAGAGAGAGATATAAAGGGGGAGAGAGGGGGGAAGATAGGGAGAGGAGAAGAAAGAGATACAGAGAGAGAGATACAGACAGAGGGGGAGAGAGAGAGACATAGATACAGAGGGGGGAGAGAGAGAGAGAGAAAAGGATTTTGTGGTTCCCAGTTCTCTGCCCTAATGACCAGCTGGGTAGGCGTGGCTAGGGGGGGTCATGTGACAGGGTGGGAATGAGTGACATTGAGTTGGCCACGCCCACCCAGGTTTTGTGGCTCCAGGTGGTTTTTTTTCTGTGGGAAACGGGTCCAAATGGCTCTTTGAGTGTTTAAGGTTGCAGACCCCTGGTCTAGTGACATAATCTTCACATTCACAACTATTTGGAAGCTTTTAAAATTCTGAGTGTAAAAATTAGCTCCTAAATAGAGGAAATAGGGAGTCCTTAGGCATTTCTTTAGTGGGGCATGGTACATCTTGTTTATCCTTAGTAGTATGCTGAGAATCTAGAAATGAGATTGTATTTAACATAAATGAGCTGTAGAAACCTGTTAATGGGAGACTGAGGTTGGTGTAGTGGTTAAAGACACCAGGCTAAAAACCAGGAGACCGTGTATTCTAGTCCTACAAGATGAACTCTCAAATCACTAATAATAAAGAGTACTTTATTTCCAAGGATGCAAATGGAGTATATTATGGTGGTACTTAGCTTCTACATTGCAAAATGGCTCATAGTAATTGCTGATGGTGAGAAATGTTGGATAACCATTTATCTGAAGTGGTGTAGGGTTTCCTGCCTAAGCAGGGGGTTGGACTAGAAGACCTCCAAGGTCCCTTCCAACTCTGTTATTCTATTCTATTCTATTCTATTCTATTCTATTCTATTCTATTCTATTCTATTCTATTCTATTCTATTCTATTCTATTCTATTATTCTATTCTATTCTATTCTATTCTATTCTATTCTATTCTATTCTATTCTA
>QLTV01002835.1:1880536-1892497 GCA_003457575.1 Thermophis baileyi
TGTCCCTTTATTCTATTCTATTCTACTCTATTCTATTCTATTCTATTCTATTCTATTCTATTCTATTCTATTCTATTCTATATAACTATCCAGTAAAACTTTTGTGGTCTATTTACATGACCATAAAGAAATTAGCATAGAAGTATTTATTTTACTGTTGATAATATTTTATTATATTTTCTTGGCCGCAGAAATTTTATGCATTTATGCAAGGAGGTAAATATTATCAGAACATGTCATTTAGATGAGCTGTAATTTTACTTAATATTCAGCCTACATGTAAATGTATACAACTTGAAGAAAAATTTGTCTATTTGCTTATTTAGAGAAGCTGTAGTGTTTGATGCAAATGTCCAAATATCAAGAATTTACCATGTATTTTTTTTAAAAGTGTAATAATAGAAGACACTGTATTTCTTCCATTACATTATTATAGAATTAATTATCAGCTATTTTTTTAACAAAGAAATCACTAATGGATGGATGTCTCTCAATAAGGTTCTACTGAATCATTTTTTCTGTCTGACAGGTACAAGGCCAAGGCCTTGAAGTACTGCAGGCTACTTCAGCTGACTGCTAGCTGCAGTTCAGCGGTTCAAATCTCACCGGCTCAAGGTTGACTCAGCCTTCCATCCTTCTGAGGTGGGTAAAATGAGGACCCAGATTGTTGGGGGCAATATGCTAACTCTGTGAACCGCTTAGAGAGGGCTGTAAAGCACTATGAAGCGGTATATAAGTCTAAGTGCTATTGCTATTGCTACATTGGAGCTTTGTATTCTATAATTATTAAGATGGCTATTATTTCAGATAGCTGGCTGATGTCTACGCTGGATAGGTAATCACAAATGAATTCTAGGGCTATAAACTAGGGAATTAAAAAAAAATCCTGGGGAACACTTTTCTGCTAGCCCTGAGAACTAACCTAGAATAATGGTAGGTATACCCAGTGTATTATATAAACTGGCAAATGTAATGTAGACAAGCCCATAATATAATATAGAAATTATGAATAACGTTCACATATTTTACAGCATTGTCCAAGTAAATCAATCTTCACAATGTTGTCTGAAGATCTTCAATAACTGACAGTATGCACCTAAAAAAAGCCCTGCAGACAAGTATGTTTGGAAACAAAATATTGCTAAACCTTTTCCATAGCTGTTTGTCAAGCTCTGTTTCCTTTTCTTACATTTATAATACAATAAATACCTAAAGGGTTACAAAATACTTGTGATTTATTTACTATTTCGGATGAGTCATGATAAGCATTGGCAGTATAAAAATAAAAACATGAATGTGGGTCTAGGAAAGATAAGAATGCATTTTTAATTAACTTCATTTAAATTGGGTTGAATGAGTTGAACCCCAGAGGTAGGAAAATATTAGAAAAAGAAGGCTCACTTCCCATTCCAAATACTCTGGGCTATAAGAGGGAGAGAGGGGGGAAACATAGGTGAGATTTGCAAGATTCTTAAATTTTTCTTCTATAAAGTATAGTTTATTTATTTATTTATTTATTTATTTATTTATTTATTTAATTTATTAGAATTTGTCAAACAAAAACGAGAACAAGAATAAAAGAATAAAAATATAGTGACAGGGACGATAGGCATGTTAGTGCACTTATGCACGCCCCCTCTACTAACCACTTAAGTATGATGTAAGGTCCACGGAAGTCAATTTGTGACTGAAACTGTGAAAAATAGTTCCAATCTTCCTAATTTGGTCTACTAGGTTAACATATCTATTATAAAAGTTTGCATTGGACTTTTGCGTGCTGTTAGCTCTTGCTCGCCTACCAAAGAAGAATGGCTGAAAATGCTTGGGCCAGCAGAATTATGGAGTAGAACAGCGGTTCTCAACCTGTAGGTCATGACCCCTTTGGGGGTCGAACGACCTTTTCACAGGGGTCGCTGCGCGCGCTAGCCCGCCATCTTGGTGCCACCGTCAGCAGGGGTGAAATGCTCCTGGTTCGGCCGTGCCTACGGGTCGCTGGACAGCCGGTAGCGACGGAAGCGGGAGACTTTGCCCACCCGCCCGGATGCCGCCATTTGGGTTCTTTTACCCTCTGCGCATGCGCAAAGCGTTCTGCGCATGTGCAGAGGGTAAAAGAACCCAAATGGCGGCGTCCCGCCGGGTGGGCGGAGCCTCACGCTACCTTGGCGACCGGCTCTACGGCAACCGACAGGCACGAGCGAACCGGGAGCACTTCACCCCCGCCCCCCCCCCGGTGGGGTGGGGGCCGCGGCGGCAGGGCGGGGGTCACGGCATTAGGAAGGTTGAGAACCACTGGAGTAGAATGAATACTTGGGTTTTCTTCATAAACGTAGTACATGATTGAGGCTATTTTTGTTGACAGGTCTTCCTCATTGTTGATGTTATTTTATACTTTATATCACTTCCTCAAAATAGCAATGCTTTCAGTAATGGAGGATTGTTTAGATGGAACATTTTTACCATATTTCAGCGCTTGATATGAGAAGAATACCAATGAGAACACCAAATATTTACACTTTAGAGCAGGATTCCAATTTTTTAGGGCTGATGGACACATTTGGGATTTTGAGCAGTACTATGTGCTGCCATTGTGGAAACACAATTTATTAGATGCCAAATGCCAGTTCCACTAGCTATTCTCCAAAAGGAAACTGTTTTCTACCCTGCTTATTTTTGTTCTTCACTATAGTACTAGAAATAAAGATGTAAAGAATAGAACAAGTTTCCATTAAAAAAAAATAGGCATATAGGACAATCTAAAAAGTGGGACCAAGAGTCAAACAGGCACCAAGGTAGGCATTTTTAAACATAGTGAGCCCCCAGAAACAATAGGGGATCCCCTTTTTGGGTGGTGATGTAGGGATGGCTCAATGATATTTAAGATTATCCTTGTGTGCAAAGGTGTCCAAACATGGCACTTTAAGACTTATGGACTTCAACTCCCAGAGGACTTGTGGATTTCAACTCATGGCTGGCTGAGGAATTCTGGGAGTTGAAGTCCACAAATCTTAAAGTTGCCAAGTTTGGAGATCCCTGCTTTTGTGTATAAACAGTCTTTGGAAAAGCCTACATCGTTTCTGTAGAGTTCTTTGACTTTGTAATCCCAACCGTGAGGTAAGTTAAGCTTATTGTGCATATTTGCTTTTCTGAAGTACAGAATAGGGCCTAGACATAAAAGTAAACCATTATTTAGTGAGATAAGAATGAACATTTTTGAAAATGAGTCTTGAACTTGTGCAATTTTAAAAAGGTTTTTCAACGTCTCAGTTTCTTAAGGAAATATAGTGAATAAGGGCCTCAGGATCAAACATTATTTTTGACTATTTACCAGACATGTTTGTTCAAGATTTTTTAAAAATGATAAAAATAAATACAATTTATTAAAATCAATACAATTTATTAAAGAATATGGCAAGGGTTATGGCCTATAAAGCAATCCAATGGTATTTCTGTAGTTATAATTAATAGTTACATGTTCACTCAAAGATCTTAAGCAGATAGCATTCTATGAGGAATTTAATACAACCATTTCAAAGAGAGAATGACAAAGAATGAATTCATATAAAGGTGGGGAGCCTGGAGGCATTTTGAAGAATGTTTCACTTAATAGAGCATCCATAGTGTAAACTGTACAGGTAAAAAAAAACAAAAAAACAACAAGACAACACTACTAAATGCAGTGGAAGGCTTGTGATCAAGCAAATAGTTTATACTTATAGGAGAGACAAAGAGAGAGAAAGAAAGATGCTAAAGTCAGTACTTTTGCACAAGCATTGTTTAGATAGGAACAAAGAATAAAAATAGGAAGTGCTATGTTCTTAGGGGAAAAGAATGTCTGGATTATGGAAGGAGGGAAGAAAGAGCGAGAATTACCTTTCCTGGCAATATTGAACTGGGTGTGATAGAAGCTGGCTTACTTTCTGTTGGATAATTGGGGAAAGAGGAGAGTTGCTCACTCAAGGAGAAGTTCCTTGTTCTCCGCCTGACTGAACCAGGTGTGGCCATTTTATCTTTTGCTAGGTGATTTGACAAATTAAGGGGCCAAAATAAAGCTCTCACTTCAGAATTTAGGAAATTATCAGCAAAATGTCAGAAGAAAAGTAAACAATATTTTATTTAGGAAAGGAGGGAGAATAAAGGAGATTCTTTACCATGTTGCTCAGTAATGAGATCTTTCAATTACTGTCTTATCCAAAGGATTTTCTTGGACAGTTGCATTTGCCAATATTTGTTAAGATCAGATACATTTGAACATTAATTAGATTATTCCAGTCTCTCAAGCTGAGTCTATTTCTTTCACATTCATTATCAAAAAATGAAATAAAGGGTTTGTAATTGAAATATGCATGTGTACATGTAAGTAATATATAGCCCCATGATGGAGAACCTATGGTGGCACGTGGAGCCATATCTGAGGGCACGCAAGGCGTTGCCCTATGTCAGCTCCAGTGCGCATGTGTGCGCTGGCCAGCTGGTTTTCGGCCTTGGGGAAGGCCGTTTTCGCCCTCCCCAGGCTTCAGAAGGCTTCCCTGAAGCCTGGGGAGGGCAAAAAAACGGCCCAATGGGCCTACCGGAAGTTCGGACAGACTTCCGGTTTGCCCGTTGGGCCGTTTTTTGCACTCTGGAGGCTTCAGGAGGCTTCCCTGCAGCCTCCGGAGGGCGAAAAATGGCCCAAAGGGCAAACCGGAAGTTCGGAACGGACTTCCAGTTTGCCCGTTGGGCTGTTTTTCGCACTCTGGAGGGCGAAAAACGGCCCAAAGGGCAAACCGGAAGTCCATTTTCCGAACTTCTGGTTTGCCCGTTGGGCTGTTTTTTGCACTCCGGAGGCTTCAGTGAAGCCTCCTGAAGCCTCTGGAGGGTGAAAAACAGCCCAACGGGGAGGCGCTATGCACGGGGATGCGCGCATGCGCAGTGCGGCGTGCATGGGGGGGGTTGTCGGTACGCACGCACACTCCCATTTTTGCCACGCAAGAAGAAAAAGGTTCACCATCACTGATATAGCCTATCCTTTCCTATTCTTAAATAGGGAGGTTCAAATCAACATCTTATTTGGTGACTACTTCTATATATCTTTTCCATAGGCAAGGATTGCTATTTTACAGGTGTTGACAGTAGAGGAGACACATTAAGCAAGCTTAGATGTACTAACAGAAGCTTATATACATGCATGAGTTTCAATCATGGCTTTTCCTATGCCTTTGCCAGATTAGAATATCACACAATAGTATCTGTAGTGTGGTTGTTGGCCCACCTCCTCATAAATTACTTACATGATCAGTGCAGTCACAATAGTAATACAGATAGTAAATCTGGCATTAAAAAGAAAGAATGCAGAGTCGTAGGCCTACCTCCAAAACATGATTGGTTATTAGGCCCATCTATAGCTTATAAGCAAGCCATGGTTAGAAAACCTATTTCAGTTTATGTTCAGAGACAATTTTGGGTTAGTGTTAAATTTATTTGGCAGACTCCATAATTAGTAATCAGGCGAGTAGAGGGTGGATTTGAGTTTTTATGAAACTCAGTTGAGCCAGGGATTAAAGAATGGTGGGAAAATATTCTTTTGAATTGTGTATTAGAGTTTGCAGATTTCAAAGTTATGTGCTTTGTGTAATTACTCTGATTTAATTATAGTTAATTCTGTGAGAATGGAAAACATGAGATTGAAGTTGTGTAACTTAGCTGAAGAATAGATACAGACATTTTTACATAGAGTGTAGCGAGTTGAAATTTAGTCTTAAGTGACATATATACTAAATGGGCTTCAGGAAAGCAACTCTTCTATTTTTCATGTTACAATAATTGTAATAATTCTGAATTAACTCTCAAAATTACTGTATTTTTCGGACTATAAGACGCACCGGTGTATAAGACGCACCAGGATTTTGAAGAGGTAAGTAAGAAAAAAAAGTTTTTGTCCTCACCGGCCCCCAGGAGCACTCTGCAGGCCTCCCAAACCCTCTGCGCGCCCCGTTTTTTGCAAAGATGGGCCTGGTTTTCACCCATTTTTGCAAAAAATGGGGTGCGCAGAGGGTTTGGAAGGCCTGCAGAGTGCTCCTGGGGGCTGGGAGAAGGCAAAAATGCCCCCGTTTTTGTGAAAAATGGCCATTTTCACCCGTTTTTCACAAAAACGGGGGCATTTTTGCCTTCCCCCAGCCCCCAGGAGCACTCTGTAGGCCTCCCAAACCCTCTGCGCACCCCGTTTTTGCGAAAAACGGACGGGGCTTCGGGAGGCCAAAAATGGCTGTATTCGGTGTATAAGACGCACCAACATTTCCACCCTCTTTTAGGGGGGAAAAAGGTGCGTCTTATACTCCGAAAAATACGGTATGTTTTCAGGACCTGGACATCTCCCTCCCACCTCCATTCTGTAGCAGAGTGAAGCACTTTACCTTATTTTTAAAGATTTTTAAAAAATAAGTGGAAACTAGCATGCTTGGAAGCAAAACAATAGCCTCCACTTTTTTTTGCATGCTTTATAGCCAGATGTTTCATTGAAGAACTCATAGTGGCCCCCATAATCTCCTTGCTCTAATTTTTCTTCATAACAATTTTGTGAGGAGGTTGGACTGAGAATGGCTGACCCAAATTTCTGTGGCAGACCAGAATGCAATGCAAGAGTTTTTACTATTACCTATGATCTCTTGTATTGTACTTTATGCCCACCCCCTTTTTTAAAAAAAAAAAATTCCTGGGAAGTGCAACAACTGATCATGAATTGATAAAGTCTTTGGCTCTGCTTTGTAGTTTTTCCAGCCTACAGAGTTTTTCCAGAGATCTGCAGAGGTCTGTTAAAAGTGTGATTTACCATAAATTGTAAGGAACAGATTTTAATGATGGCAACTTATCTGTGTTTTTCTGGGAAGAGCTTTTCAAAACTCACATTGTTTATCATTTTATTGATTGGAATATCTGACTCAATTTATCCTCTCCAGAAATCTGATTAGCCTAAGGTTTTACATTCTTTTCCAGTGAATGTTGGCTCTGTATGTTCGGTAAAGACCTGACACAATACAGTGTTTTATCTGTAGTTTGTTTAAAGTAGAGTCTCTTTATCTATTAATTGGATTTAGATGAAACTCTGATCACATTGTTCCCAGCATTAGGCTCTTTTCCAGTGAGTCCTTCCTTCTCATTAGGTGGCCAAAGTATTTGAATTTCATCTTCAGGATCTGGCCTTCTAAAGAGCAGTCATAGTTGATTTTCTCTAGGACTGACTTGTTTGTTCGCCTTGCAGTCCAAGAGACTCGCAGGAGTCTTCTCCAGCACCATAGTTCAAAGGCCTCAATTCTTTGGCGCTCAGCCTTCCTTATGGTCCAACTTTCACAGCCATACATTACAACTGGGAAAACCATAGCCTTGACTATACGCACTTTTGTTGGCAGGGTGATGTCTCTGCTTTTTAGTATGCTGTCTTTCATAAGTAGCACGGCACAAAAAGTTTAAATTGTTGTCATTGTTTTCATATATTTGATCTTCATTTCTTCCCCATCTATTTGCCATGAATTGAGAGGGCCGGGTGCCATGAACTTAGTTTTCTTAATGTTGAGTTTCAAGCCAGCTTTTGCACTCTCCTCCTTCACCCACATCAAAAGGCTCTTTAGTTCCTCTTCACTTTCTGCCATTAGAGTGGTATCATCTGCATATCTGAGGTTGTTGGTATTTCTCCCGGCAATCTTAATTCCAACTTGTGATTCATCTAGCCCCACCTTTATATAATAAAATAGATGCTGATAATCTTGGCAAACTATCTGACTGTTGTTTTCCATGGCTATTTATGTCAAATATATTTTTTCCCAGTATTTTTATTAACCTGAATTTTTTGTCAGGATTCCTTAGGATACATCTATATACAAATAGTCCTCAACTTAATTCCACAATTGGACCAGGATTTCTGATGCTAAACAATGCAGTTGTTAAATGAGTTGCAAACGTTTTATGACCTTTTTGTCATGGTCTTTAAGCAAACTGATCTTTCCCCATGAACTTTGCTTTTCAGAGCAAAGCCTATGTAGTCATATGTGGGAATGACCTTGAGGGATAAAGGGAAGAGATGCTGCACAGGAAAAAGTAGACAACAGAGGCAGGAGCCCCCAGAGGCTTAATGGTCAGAGAAACAAACTTAAGAAGGACCCACCCTAATTGATCAGGCTGTTAAAAGTAATAGTGGGAGATTGTACCCTTAGACTTGCAAGAATCTGTTAATATGGCCTTAAAGTAGAATTAGCTTATCTGGTCAGGTTTCCTGTCTGATTTATCTGAGAGGACTGTCAGCTGACTGGGAAGGTCAAAAATGGCAATCACATGACCCTATCATGCTGCAACCGTTGTACATACATGTTGGTTGCCAAGTGCCCAAATTGCAATCATGTGACCAAAGACACTTTGATGGTCTTAAGTGTGAGGTTTGGTTGTAAATCATTTTTTTTCCAGTATTATTGTAACTTTGAGTGGTTGCTAAACAAATGGTAAGATGAAGGTTACCTGTACAGGTAGTCCTCAAGTTACGACCACAATTGAGCCCAACATTTCTATTGTTAACTGAAACATTTGTAAAGTGAATTTTGCCCCATTTTACAACTTTTCTTGCCACAGTTGTTAAGTGAATCACTGAAGTTGTTAAGTTAGTAACACGGTTATTAAATGAATCTGGCTTCCCCATTGAGTTTGCTTGTCAAAAGGTCACAAAAGATGATCATGTGACCCCAGGACACTGCAACCGTCATAAATATGAGTTAGTTCCAAGCATGTGAATTTTGATCACATGACCGTGGGATGCTGCAACGATCATAAGTGTGAAAAACGGTCATAAGTCGCTTTTTTCAATCCTGTTGTAACTTTGAATGGTCACTAGATGAACTGTTGTAAATCAATGACTACCCGTGCTACAAAACTCTGCTGTTTGTACTTTCCAGTTAACTTAAATGGTTCATTATACCAGAAAAAATATTGAATTAAGGTAACTCAAGTCCATTAACTTCTGGAACCGTTTTGAATTTTCTGCTGTATTCCTGCTGTCATATAGGTAATCTTCTGAGGTGATAATGATACCATCCAATACTGGGTAAAAAAAAATACTGTCAGCCTAAATATGGCATGTGTGAAGAAAGAGGGGATGTCATAGTCAACAGATGATGCCAAATATTGGAAAAGGGTCACCTCAGACTGCACTACTTTTCTCTCAAAGGATAACCCAACAGGGCAGAGGTTTTCTACTTTTTTTTCCTAAATCTTTTTTTCTCTAGAATCTGTCAAAGTCAGATTTGGCTTTATTATAGAGTTTGTGGATAGTGTTGCTCAGATATTTTAGCTTCTTTTATTTGATTTTTCTTTCTGTAGCAGGTAATTGAACAAGAATAATTTACTGAAGTTCTGTTCTATCAAGAAAGTACAATTCTAATTCAGGATATATTTTGTTAATATACATGTGTCTTCCAAAGTTGATCATAATCAGCCAGTGATCTTTTATGGTTTTCTTTAGTTGAATGAATAGGAAAAACATAATTAAAATTTAAGGGCTAGATAAGCAATTACGCATCATTTATTTAATTAGAAAATGCAAGTACACATTTCCATTTGAAAAAATTATTATTCATGGTATCTTATAATTCTAATTTTCAAACTTGCCCAAGGCAAGATATTCAGTACTTGATGACTGCAGGATGGTAAATCTAAACATTTGTAAGATATTTGAGTTTCATGTCTTGTACTCCTCTATTATATGATTATTACAAGCATAGAATTGTAATTAGAATAAAAAAGGAGTATAGCCTTTCATGTTTGCCTATTTCCCAAATGTAGATATAGGAAACTAATTTAATACAGCAATTGAATGGATATATAGTGCGGATAATCATACTGTCATTTATTATGTGGAAAGTATTCCTCTATGCTAGAGGTGTCAAACTCGATTTCATTGAGTGCCACATCAGGGTTGTGTTTGACCTCAGAGGGCCGGGTGGGTGTGACACGGGACTCATGTTGGGGGCACCTATGGTGGCCAAGTGCTAAGGCAGGACTTCCCTGAGACTCTCCCTCACTCTCATTATAATCTCCCTCCTTCCTTCCTTCCTTCCTTCCTTCCTTCCTTCCTTCCTTCCTTCCTTCCTTCCTTCCTTCCTTCCATCCATCCATCCATCCATCCATCCATCCATTCTCTCTTCCCTTTTTCCCTTTCCCCTCCCTTCCTTTCCTTCCCGTTGCTGTTTCCAGGCCGGCCCTGTGGACCAGATCTAAGCACCCCACGGCTGGATCCAGCCCACGGACCTTGAGTTTGACATCCCTGGTCTTTGCCATCCCAAGGAAGAAATGAGACTTAATAAAACTAGACAGGCAGACAGGAGGAGGATAATATTAATACAATTAACATGTAACAAACTAATGGGATTTTTTATTGAATGTTTTAGTACAGCAATAATAACCAACATGATTTGAACAAACGTATGCTGATTAGGCGTTCTACCATGAACTGATACGAATCTACGTTATACACTTTAAAACATATATTTACCTTGTCGCGATCGTATAATATTCTTCTACAGGTATAATTGTGTCATATATTTCTTCCTCATTTCTTTTGCAAAGGTAATAAATGAATTAGGCTGTACCATTTTGATGTTAACATAGTATATCCCTTCCTTTGGACTATACCCTTCCTATTTTTCCACTGACTGCTATATGGGAAGAACTTCTCACTTGCACTTTTCCATTCCTCCACAGAATCATTGCTATCATGTGTTTAGCAGGAAGATTTGTGGCGCAGTCAAAAGTCATTCTAGAGCCTCTATTAGCCTGAGTGACTGTCCCTCTTTGCGTGGGACTAGCTAATGCTAATTGTCTATTGGGTTTTGTATGCATTGTTATATTTTAATACTACTTGTTATGGTTTTATTGCTGTATCTTCATTCATTCTAAGTTACTATGAGACAAAACTCTTAAGCTTTTTCAATTTTGTTTGAAAAATTTCAAATTATATTTATACAAGGATGATGGCTTTCTATAGGATTCTTACTGCTTATCTGAATTATGCTGCTTCTCAAACTGTAATTGAGGCATCCAGGCTATGGCATAATTGCTGTTGAATTCTATGTCATGCATGCAGAATATTTAGTGATTTCATAATAACAGTATTCACCTCTTTGAAATGCTAATTTGTTTCTCCTCTCTCTCCCCCTATCTATCTGGCTTTCAAATATTCAGAGTAAAAGTCGTCTACCTTTCTACGAGGAAGTTAATAATGTCATATTGGGTCTTAATAAAAATCACAAGTATTTATGTTTGAAAGATATAACCTCCTGCATGTCGGGTATAGCAATAAAAATATCATGTATAGGTGAATATAATACAGATTTATTTAAACATCTAGGAGCACACAGTTTTGCAGGCAGTTGGATAAGCAAAATTGCTAATGTGCAGAGTTATCCAGCTAATTGTATGCTTTAAAAAAACAATGATTTCATAAGATGACTCTTAGTGATATCAGTAGATTTCACTAGAAGTCCACCACTGCAGATATAATTCACTTTTATATCTATCAGAAAAAGAGTTTGGGGCGTTTTTTAGGCCCTTCTTGAAATTAGTTTGCTATTCACTATAGTTTATAAGGTGGATTTCTTTAAAAGAAAACATTCAAGTACATATTATCTATCAGTCTTTCTTATCAAGAGCTTTACAAACACTCATTTATGAATACAGAGCAGTGAATCATCAAGAGTATGGGAAAAACTTATGAATAACCTACAAAGTGTAATTAAGAGCAGCCATAGCCAGATCTCTTGTTTCTTCCTCCATCACTAGCCAGGCTTTTGGTTAATCACATTAGAACAAAAATAATATTTTACAATAGGAGCAAGATTGAATCGGTAGCAAGACATGGTAGTTATGATTTGCATCATGTAGCTGTTTACTGAAAAAAACTAAGAATTAAGTGCATTCATATCTAGTTCTACATTATATATATATATA